>PVKZ01000954.1:0-144635 GCA_004027375.1 Macroglossus sobrinus
TTTTTTTTTTGCACATTTCTTGAAAGACATTTTATTAAAACACCATACAAATTAAATTCTTGAATTAACATTGATACTCCTTCCTTAAGGGAAGTATATTTAAAATTAAATTTGTGTGTGATTACCTCAAACATAGCCTTATTAACAGCAACCTAGATGTTTGTGGGTTTTCATGCATTAAATGTTTGTTCTAGATTATTCATGGTTTGTTAATTGGTGTGATACTTGATGAATATTGATGGTGCATATTGTGGAAATAATTTCCATATGAAAGGGGGTAGAAGCATTTCCTGTCCAGGCAAAACTCTGGAAATAAAAATAAAATAATTTTAAAAAGCTGAATTTAGAGTACAAGTTGACCTTATTTATTTAACAGTTAAGAATTTTCTTTAACCAGGCGTTACAAATGTATAGATGCCAGATTATAGCTGAATACTTTAATGATGTCAAAAACAAATTAGGAAATTAACTGATTCATTAAGGCCTTGTTCAAATGTCTAATGTGTAAGTTAAATGTTTATTTGAATGAGATGTTCAGGCTTTAGAAAAATCTACTAGATTTAACTTCTATTTCAAACGCCATGTTCTTAGGGTGTTTATATTTCTCATTTTAATCTTTTACAGTAGATACATAGATTCAGCCAATATGTTTGTAAGGAAAGATCTTAACTCATAGGATCTTCGTTACCCAGCATATGATTATTATTTTTCAAGCTGATGCATCCACATATTACTATTTATCATTAGTAGTTTTGCAAATTTAATGAAATCGAAATCTGTTCAGTGTCTGCTTTAATTGAATAATACATTCAGTGCTCAATAAATACTTGTTAATTTCTCTCTTTAATGTTTTCTTAAAACCCTAACACTGGGATAGATGATACTTAGACATCTTCTTATTTAATCTTCATCATTTCACTGTAAACCAGCATAACCCTAACATTGCACTGAGAAATCAAGATTTAAGAAATTAAGTTGCCCATTGTTTTAGTTTCAGGATCATTTCATTTAGGTACCAATGACCTTCTTTGCATTAAAAGTAGAGCATAGAAACTGGGATATTGTAAAGGTATCTCAGCTATGTCATCTCACATAATTATAAAAACAAAGGAAGAGATTATGATAGACACAATCCCAACAACTTCTTTTCTTAAAATTGGATTATACTTTCTAAGGTCCCATCCTTATAAATATTTACAAAATTACTTGTAATCTCATGTGAATTTTACATCCTCAATTACTCCATAATACTCATGGAAATGAGAGTTGATGGCAATGAAAAAAAGTCAAGGGAAAAAAATGTATATGAAAGCCACTTCCCTAATTCTTGCATATAATTTGGCAGCAGGACAGCTTCTCCCAGAGTATGCTTGATTTATGGTCAATTTGCACTTTTTATTTTTGGTTTCTCTACTAGGAATCTTCCCATCAGTTCAGGTACCTCATTATTTTTTAATCATATGCCCATGCCTTGCCACTTAGTATACTGTCTACTTTATCTTTTAACTAGTAAAAATTAATTAGCCCCAATAATTATACTCAATATAGCTACTAAGTAGTTAGTCTAGGACTCAATTTCTAAGTCTAATTCTTTTCTCCATATGGCCTTCCTATGTGGTCTCTTCATAAAGGTACTTCAACTTCTTAGATGGCAGTCAAGACTCACAAAACTACAAAAGAGAAAAGTTACCAGGTTTTCTTAAGGTTTAGACCCAGAACTACCTCAGATTAAAGCATTTCCAAGCCAGGAAAGTTTCAAGGAGAGAGAAAAGAAGTTTTTGCCTCTATAATAGAGTAAAGGAAAAAATTTTTTTGATGTCTTTAATACATCACAGAGAGGAAGTCATTCAAGGTAGAACCAAGAGCATTTGTCTCGTTTCTAAGGAGGAACAAAGTACATTGTGTTTGAGAGCCTGGATACAGGAGATGAGGAAAACAGTGGTGTGAGATGACGCTGGCCCAGGAAAGTCCATAGTCTTGTAGGCCTCATTGAGTCTGTGAGGTTTTATTATAAGTGATATGGAAGAAGGCCATTCAAGGATTTTAGACAGGGAGATTAAATGAATAGATTGTCACTTTGAGTGGGTCACGCTAGCTAGAATGGCAAATGGATAAAGAGCGGGATTGGAGGTAGAAAGACCATTCAGTAAACTACTATGATAATATGGGAGAGGTATGATGATTTCTTAGAACAGAGTAGGAATGTGGAAATGGAGAAAAGCAGGCTGCTTGAAAAGATATTTAAGCAATGTAATTGATAGGATCTTATAATTGATTAAATGTGAGTATACCAAACTCTGGCTTGAATCACTAGGTAGATGATGACTCAACTATCAAGACAAGATACTTGCAGAACTGTTTCATTAGATTTTAGATTTTTTGAGTTTAAGTTCCTGTGAGATATCCGGATGAAAATATTAAGCAAGTAGTAATATAATTGGGTGTGGAACCCGAAAGAGTGATCTGGGGGTATACAGTTGGTAAAATGTGCATCATGATGGTAATTATAGTAATGGTCATAGACCATGTCTTTTCTTATTAGAAGGATGCAGAAGAAGAAGACAGAGGGTGTACATCTTATGCCTTGGGAGCTCAGTCATTTAAAGATCTTACGGTGGGGTGGGGGGACTTCATTTTTAAATGCCTATTTGGTGCCTATAATGTGCCTTTTTTGTGCCTATAATGTAGTAGTAAGCAACAAAATATAGCTTAAACAATGAGCTATCATTTTAAACCAGTTATCCTGGTAAAAAATAGAAAATCAGATGATAAGTAATGGTGAAGTTGTAAGGAAACTAGAAACACTAGCAGTGCTGATGGGAGTGTAGCATGATATGGCCCTTCTTGGAAGACATCTGGTGTATGAGGTGCTACAATTAGCAAACCCTCTCCTAAGTAGGTACTAGAGAAAATCTCCCACGATTTCACAAAGAGATATGTATGAACAGGACTACTCTTAGAGCGCGTGGGACTCAAGCAAGCATTTTTAGCAAAACCCTGGTCTGTATATTCAATGTGATCAAGAAAGTGTATGAAAAAAATTTAGAAGCCCATGTGAGGTTTGCTGATGATTTAGAAATACTGGGTAGAGAAGAGGTATTGTAATTTATTGTCTAATTAGTACATATGAATATTCTTTTTATTTTATTTTTTTTAATTAAGTTTATTGGAGTAACATTGGTTAACACAATTATATAATTTTCAGGTGTATGTTATAATTTGACATCTGTATATATTGTTGTATGTTTACTATCCGAAGTCCAGTTTCCTTCAGTTACCATATATTTGATCCCCTTCACCCACTCCACCCTCCCCCTACCCCCATATATTTGACTTCCTTTAACTGTCTACCTTTCCCGCTTCCCCCACTCCTTACACTCTTGTAACCACTAGTCCATGTCCACGAGTCTCTGTTTGTTTGCCCTGTTCATTTGTTGCTTTTAGGTTTATATCCCACACATAAGTGATATGTGGTTTTCAACTTTTTCTGTCTGGCTTATTTTACTTAGCATGATTATCTCAAGGTCCATCCACATTGTCACAAATGGCAGTATTTCATCTGAATGATATTTAATCACACTTGCTACCCTCAGTTTCAGACCCTGTCAGTGTGAGCAACAGTTTTGGTAGCATTTGCTCAGTTTCCCTTGGGGCTTCATGGTGTTTGGTCTCAGAGGGTGTGGGGGGAGGACCCCTTTGGGTTGGGGGCTGGGGGCTGTGGCTCAGCTTCGGTTTTGCATTCATGGCTGGTATAAATCAACTGTTGCTTTCCTGCCATCTTGCTTCTCTGCCCTTTGCCCTGATGACTTAGCCCTGCCGCCAGCCCGCCTCAGGGAACTCACAGCTCTCTCAGGCAGGGCTGTTCAGGGAAGTTGCTGTGCTTTCTCCCCTTCCCCTCCTGCTGTGGGGAGCTCTGGCAACTGCAAGAGGCAGTTTCTTTATTTCTCCCAGTCCACTGCCCCATACCCAGGGTTCTGATCTGTGGTAGCTCTTAGGCGCAGATCCCATGTGCAAATGTGCTGGTGTGCAGTTTGGGTGTTTTTTGTTGTTTTATGTGTTCAGCTTGTTGTTTCAAGGAGAGAGCTCTGGGGATGTCTCTCACTCTGCCATGTTTCCAAAGATTCCGTGTGAATATTCTTCATTATGTCCAAGTTCAGATCCATCTCTTCATGTTCAGATCCAATAATCTTCACGTTCATTATTATCAAATATTTCATTCCTGGCTCATTTCTTATCTCCTACCACAGAAAAAGGAATAACATGGTTATTACAGTTCCATGGCTTTTGGGAATGTTTTCTTTTTTTTTAATAATAGCTTTTTGCCTCTGCAGTTTTATAATTAAGACTTTTTAATGACGGTTTCGTCAGTACTCTGGTGACACTGCATTTATCCATTCTGCCATCCATAAGTAGTGGCTCCCAAAAACTGTCTTAAAGTTTATTACTCTATTTCATTGATAATGAAAACAAATACAAATCTTACTGAGATCATGCAGGACAGTATGAGTGATAATTTATTTCTTTTCATCTTAAATTTCACTATAAGGATTTTATAGTGAAGACAAGAGCATAGTATAATACATCGTCCATCTCAATATCTTACCAATACTTTAGGTGTTCCTAGGATGTGACTTTTTTTTTTTGATGTTGACTGTACCTCTGTATTCCAGACTGCCACCGGTGAGTGGGTAGGCCAGGTCTGTCCTTCATCTGACACTGCTTAAGACCACCCAGAGAGAGCATGGTGTCATTATATTGATTGTAGGCAAGAGAAGATGTAGATAGTAAGGAACTATTAGCATTGTGAACAGACAACCTAGGTTTCAAATGCCCTTGGAGGAGATAGGTGTGGCCAACCATAGAGGACTGTATGACATGCAAAGCCTATAGAGGGGATGGAGTGGCCAGTCTGGGTGCCAGCAATGTGTGTTGAGTGGGGTGGGAGACATGAGGTATGACACACAGAGTAAAGGATAGATACCATCATCTCTATCACCTTAGAGAATCTTCAAAAATGAGTGTGTCAGCACCATTCTGGCAACCCAGTCTCATTGAACTTGGGCCCCACAGGCCTTGGGAAGACCTACAGAAGTGAGTACTAGAGCTCCCTGAGGCAACGGGTCAACCCCACATGCAGGGGAGAGAGTTGGAAACAGCCCCAAAGGGAGGAAATGGGGTTTCACATAGTTTGCCATCCAGGTTCAGGGCATCACCCTGGTGACGCTGCCAGCCTGGTCGTTCCCAGGCACCGTCAGGGTACATTTCAGGGAAGGCGCTTCAGAGGCACCCCATGCCTGAGTCCAAGGGTTTTGTTGTGTGTGAGGATGCTCACTGCAGTTGTGGTTTTGGAGGGTTCGAGGTAACATAAGGAGACTTTGTAAGTAAAATGTGGTGTATGCAAACAATGACATATAAAGTGATCCAAATAGGAATAGATTCTTGCTCAGTAGCCTAGTGTATCAGACACCTCTGAGGGATTATTTCCTATTTTGTAGATCTCACCAAGAACTCCAGTCCCAGCTGTGGCAACCACTTTTGCACTTTCGAGATTTGCCCAGCTCCAACCTGACAGTTCCTGGCCTTGGGCCATACAACAAACCAAGGCTTCGAATGTCTCTGGGGCTTATCTGAAGCTGTGATATGGGATGCCTGCTTTATCTTCTCAGCCCAAAAGGATGGGGAAATTTATGCTTCTGAGACCCCACTTGGCCAATGGATGAATAAATATGTCCCACTTGGAATCCCTGGACAGAAAATTGTGAGATGCATTTCATGTAGCTCCTAAGAACCACCCCAAGGGATCAAGGTCCTATCATAGGTAGCAGTGGAAATGACTCAATGACATGTTCACGTATCGACTTGCTTTCTCTGTTCGCTCGGTTTAACCCTCACACCAGCACTCTGGGATCGTCTCACATAAACTGTCTGCATAGAAACCTTGGTCTCAAGCGAACTTTCAGGAGACCCAGGCTAAGACTCATGCACAATTGGGTTTTGTTTCTTTTTTTTTAAACACAATGTTGACTGAAAATAATAAGGGAAAAAAATGAGATATGTAGCACTTTAGTACTTACATAAACTAAAAGTAAACATAAACATATATATACACACACTACAAAAAAATCCCATATTTTGAAGGATATATAAATATATATATATTCATATATAGAGATACATATGCATATAAATTTATAGGTTTATAAGATGTATATATATATGTATATATATACATATATATGTATATATATGTATATATATATACATATATATATATAATAACATACATTTAAAACATTAGAATGGATACCTATGAGGAGGAGGATAATGAAAGAATATAATCAAATAAAAAAGGAACTCGTAATGATACTAAGTTGAGATGGAAAATTATTTACTCCACTTCATACTGCTAAAGTCCAACTTTTATGGAAGGAGAGAGAGAAAGAGAGAAGCAGAAAAAGAAAATAGACCGACATGTCTCAAACAAAGGAAGAAATGTTATACCAAGACATAATCTTCATAATGATTTTGAGGAAGAGCATACACTTAATAAGAAAAAGAGGAGTGACAAAGTACTTTCCGGATGTCATTTTCATCTGTGCTACTCAGTCATCCTCTGTTTGCAGAGGTGCCAGTTCTTGCTTAAGCATCTTGCTAGTCTTTGGTTTGCACTCTGGCTGCATCACAGAATAGTAGAAATTCAGAATAGGGAGATTGCTATCTTTCAAAACCCCAATATCCACCTCATTTCATTTTATTTATTTCATCTGCTTACATATTGTTTATACATGACTTGCTGAAAATATTGCTTCCCAAGGTGAGGGGATAGGACAAGAAAAAGAGACTTTCCATCCTAAAATTAGCAGTGCTGCTTTGCTTCTTTATGCATAGACATTCTGATTTTCACCCAGCTTCTCTGGGTATTTCAAGAACTACTATAATTATTTTGCCAGCGTTTTTCAAATTTGCATGTGTTCTTTTTCTTTAATGTGTGAAATGTTATCAGGAAAAAAAATATCTTCAAGACAAGTGTGGCCCATGCATCCTCATCCACTGGTGAGAAACGCAGTGCTTTTGGGTTAAATTCCCTTACTGAGAAGGGCATGTTTGGTAGCTGATTTGGCACAAATCCTATTTTCAAGAAAATAAAAGAAACTTCTGGCCAAGAAAGATAAGACGACTTCCTATTCCTACATTTTTGTAGTGAACACAACATGGACAGTAAGCCATGGGGATGTGGTGTACAGCACAGGGAATATAGTCAATAATATTGGAGTAACTTGGTACAGTGACAGATGGTTCCTTGACTTACCCAGGTGATCACATCATAAACTCTGAATCACTATGTTGTATACCTGAAACTAATATAGTATTGTACTAATCCAACGAAGTACCAACTATACTTTAATAAAAAATAAAATAAAAAAGGGAATACAGTGGTTCTATTGTCCTCTTGTAACTTATCTTTGCCCCCTCCCTCCCCACATTAAAACCTTTTATTGTCATCCAAAAGAAGGGAAAGAGGGCCCTTGCCCTCAGTTGCAGGTGTGGACAACATGAGCAGGTGAGCTGAGAGGTGAAAACTCTAAACTTCAGCAGGACAAGCTCCTGAAATAACTCACCCCAGAGTGTAGGGCTCCGGTCAGGTCTACAGAGTCTTTTTAGGGTGATCCCTAGTTCTAATCATTCGTATTTCTTGTTCCTGAAAATTTAGCCTTAAGCTAAAAATTTATAAGTTTCAAAAAAAATTTCTTCGGCTCGTTTAAAATTAGTTTCCTTTCGAAAAGGCCGGTTGTGATAAAATTTCAGTAAGCTCACTTGAAGTATCTCAGGCTTGCCCCATAATTTTCCCCCAAGGGAGCACTGGACACTTCAGAGAGACAACTACGTTTCTCAGAAAGCTCAATAGTTCATAGAAGGTTCTCTCTTAAACCTCGTTTTTGCTGCTTCTGAGCTTTGTGGACATAGACACATTTACAGCATTTGGTGAGAACTCTCCATGTCTACAGAAGCAAAAGTCATGGTATCTCTGTCCCTTAACAGAGCAAACTGCAGGCCTGGGGTAGAGATTGCTTTTTTCTCTCTTTTTTCCTGCTACTCATCCTGTCTCAATATCGAGGAGTTGAAGCCTTCCTTCCTATTGAGGGAAGGCTTATCTAAACTATTCATGATTCAGTTTCTTATCTTATCTCTCCCTCTTAATCTTTTTAATAAACCCTCTATTCATTGCTATGATGGGGAGGAGGCATGGTATCTTTCAACACTAAGAGAATGAGTATTCAATGTTAACAGTTTTTAAAATAGCCTATGCCTTTTTAAAACTGTAGATAACTATGCAGGAGCACAGTTATAGTTATAAAAATTATTCCACTTTGCACGGGTTGAAGAATGTAAGATTCCCTTTTTTCATCCAGCACATTTATCCACTCTGAGACTCTACTCTCCTGGCTGAGGAGAAAAGTAGTTGCCTAGTTATAAAAAGTGAGCTCTTTTAACTACATCATGCTGTCCGGGTCAGAGAATCATGATGTCCATCATCCTTTTAAATGCAACATTTAATGCAGATGTATCAGTGGCAGAAAGTTCCAGATTACCTCAACTGTGTTTTTAGATCTTTTTTTTGGACTGAAACTCATAGTCAGAAACTTGGAAATATACCCTTGCAAGTTTTAGTAGACTTCACTTTAGAGCAATATGACCATGATATCTGAGAGGGAAGTGAAATTGAAAGAAATAAAAAATAATAACAAATAGTTTATTTGTTCTAAAATAGTTTTTCAACATGTCCTAAAGAATGGCTAAATCATTTAACCATGGAGAATATATCTGTCTAGATGCATTGTCCTTTGATGGAATGGCTAACCTTTGCTATGTTCTTGTACAGTTGCTTTGCTATTGTCACTTCTGACTTGATTTGCCATGCTGTCAAGTTGGTGTGTTGGTCCAGTATCTGATAAGTATACCTTCACTGATCCAGATTATCTCTGTAGGGTTCTGTGGCCACCCCAGATGGTAGGACTTAACATACGAGATATGAAGTACTACTCAGAAGACTGGGATTCAAGTGCTTGGGTTGCAGTCTTGGTTCTTCTACCAGGCGGTATTATATTACATAAATTACTGAATATGCCTTAGTCTCAGTTTCATAATATGTAAGGTAATAGTAGTGTGAGGGTCAAAAAGAGTAATAAATGTAATTTATAGAGGCTACTATGATCATTATATGTTATCTTGGAAAAAACACAGCACATATTCTCACAGCTATTCCATCAAAACCCTAAGTTCCTGTACCATTTTCCTAATCAGGGATGCCCTCTTCTTTGGACTTGTGCCCTCAGTTTTTGGTCAGCTTTCTCTTCTTCCTGGAGGCCGCCTTAGAGCTCTGTATGGAATGTAGCCTTATGGAATATCAAATATCACGTGTAAAAGATGACCTGTTTTTACCACGGGGGTGACATCTTGTCCCATCCTGGAGTGAACTTTGTGAAAACTAGTTAAGGGTCTTCGACTTGGTCTTTCCTGACACTTTGGACATATTGTCTTCAAACCTTGATTAAAAGATTATAAAGGGATTTTCCCCAAAAAAGAATGAATTTTATGGCTCTCCTGAAGCTGTCAAATTTTTCCTTAGTTCTTAGTTCATGCAGGAGAGGCACTGGGACTCATTATGCAAATTTAAATGACTTACACACACCCCAAATCACCTTAGGCTATACTAATGAGTTCTAGATAAGAAAGAATGAACATAAAATTGCATCAAGGGTATTTAGAAATAACTGCCCAACTGAAAGAATAATGAGGTAAATTATAAAGGAAAGCTATGGAGAGGTTGTTAAAATAATACATCACGCCTTCAGTGGTTTTTAAAAATCTGTTCACCAGCTGTTGTGTAGTGCATACGAACTGCGTATAAACAAGAGACCTTTCAGGATATTAAGCAGGTGTGGTCTGGATTAGAAGTCAGGTATTTTGTCTTCCCCAGCACCAGTCTTAAGGCCAAGAGTTCCATTCTACCCCCAAATTTGCAAAGGTGGTGACTAGAGATGTCAGTGAAATAATACTTCACTCTACCTAATGGATGAAAACTACTGAAAGCATTCACTCTTTTGCCAAACATAGGGCCACCCTAGCCACATGGGAATTAAGATCTAAATGAAAGTGTTCACGCCTCCAAAAGCAGACGGGATGCTAAATGTCTAATCAAAGAACACAGATTTTTGAAAACCTTACCTCTTCAGGAATTTTCAGTTTAGGAGTCTGCTTTAATGCCCCTCTCAGAATATGTTAGGGAAGTTTCATCTTCTGAGAAAAAAAAAAATCTATTTTAGAGAGTTTAAGTAGAAAGAAATTGATCATTTAATGAACAATGAGCAGAAATGGAATTAAATGGTTTAAAACTGGTTAAGAGGGTAAAGGAACAAACTCTGGACTGAGTTTCCAGGACTGACCCCCAAAACCACATCGCAGAACTGGGTCACCAGAGCACTGCTGCTTCTGTCAAGGCAGAAAGCTAGAGATTCGAGAAGAAAACGTCAGGAAGAGTTCTGGATCCTCGACCACATGGTCTCTGCCACAGTCCACTTTAAATACGTGTCCCAAGTCCTGCTCCTGTCCTCATTTGACTCCTTCATATCCAGGACCCACAGCACACCTGGAAACCCTGTCTGTGAGAAAGTGTTGTGAACAGTTTTTAGCTTGTCAGGGTCCGTGTACTACAAATATACTTTACAGTGTGTACTGAATGAGCAAGTCCATGGTACCTGCTAAACTGTCGTAGAAAATCCCAGATGGTCTTGTTCTTAAAGAGTCTAGGAAACAAGGGACTGAAACTGGCCTGTCTTGAGGGAAGGAAATGGTCTGGGGGCGGCGGGGATAAACCCATCCACAAACGAGGGGAAGGTCTCTCTCCTACATCGTATTTACATGATGCTTCTCTCTGAGTTTGTCTTATTATCAATTTTGTGGCGGCGTTTGGGTGTTTGCTGTAGCTGAGAAAAAATTAATTTAACTTCTATCCCTACCAACAATGACCTTCTTGGGAGTGTCACTACTCAGAAAATGGTCATTATAAGAGGTTCTTTCAGAAGTTTTTGCAGGAAACATGCTTGGGCACAAGAAGCATTAAAACTAAGCACCATAATCATGTAAATTTTTCTATTTCTTTTAATATTGAATGAAACTGATCTACTTTATAATAGAAGTAGAGAGTTAAAGAGCAACAAATAAGCTAAGTGATTATAATTAGAGTAGCTAATATTTGAAACAACAGGACAGTAGAGAAAAATCTTATGTGAGGGTTCCATTCTAAAGGTGGCTTATGAAGTTAAAATTATATGTAGTTAAATTAATCTTGAAAATTCTCAGATCAACTACAAAATGTGCAGTGTGTGACATATTTGTATGTAGGCCTAGAGCACATTTCTTATGAACCTTAAGATTAGTATCTACTGAACTGAACCAAAAGAAGAAATAAAAGGAAAAGCTGCACTCAGATGTCTGGCCATTCAAACTACTGTGCTTTGGGAAAATGATCAGATTCTAAGAAATGAATGGAAGCCAGATGGAGAACTTTAAAGTATCCCTGTTTGCTTGAAGGGATTACTCAAATTGCTGTTTTTTACTAAGAACATTTCATTGTAATTTATGTTACTGTTTGTTGTTATGAGAAGTAATCGATACAAAATAGTTAAATCTTGGAAAGGGTACAAAATCAGCTCTAAAATGATAGTGTGCTATGGAAAGGCACAACGGTTTAGAATGGAGATAGGACTTAAAAAGTTTGGATATTAGTCCTGATTTTATTATTGTTAATAACCTTGCAACAAGACACCCCCTTTACTTTTCCATATCATAGTTTTCCCTCCAAGAAATGGGATTATAACCTTAGCTTCAATAAACCTCACATGTTATTAAGAGTGAATTTTCTAATCCTCCTTCCTGCAAGACCTTCTCCAGCCTGGCCATTTCATGAGGCTGTTCCTCAACCTTCGTTATTTAGCTCAATTTTTACTTTTCCAGGTGATGTATCACATGAACTGATCTTGTAGGATATACTGTAATTACCTCTATTAAAGTTTGAGCTACTTATTTTAATTGTTCATTGGATTATCTTCAGTCTAGAGATTAGCTATTTTCCCACTTCTCAGTTGGTTAATATAAATGCTCAGTATAGGTATATTCAAGGAATAGAAGAGAAATAGAGTCTTAGAAATGAAAGGGAACAATTTTTACATTTCTGATTCAGTATTGGAATCTCTTTTTGACATTCTCGATATATGGATTCCAGGCTTTTACATTTATAAAATGAAAGCTCACGTTCTTGTGCAACTTGTATTGTTCCTTACTCTTTAAATGAATGGTGCCTCCCTCTAACTTTAAAAAGTACCGTTTATCCAATAAGATTGTATTGGGAATATTTTAGTTCTATTCTAGTTAATGTAAAACCTTGTTCCTGACCTCAAGAAGCTCTTAAGTTTGTAAAGAAAGCAGACATGAAGACAAGTAATAACATTTATATTTGCCAAGCATGATATGATTTGAAAGCAAAGATCTCTGCTGTGAGACCAAGGGGTTGCCTCAATATATTATTTCCATAGCACACTGAGTGACGGCCGGTATGTTATGTACAAACTTCTACCAGATGGCATTCCAGATGCATCACAGAAGAATAACAATAATAACCGTGTTTATTATATGCCAGGCACTATTCTAAGTAGTTTATATCATTAAATCATTTAATACTGACGTAGCACAGTGAGACTGGTATTGAGACACAAAGAGGCTAAGACAGACACCCACGGTCCTGCAGCTGTCATGCAGCAGGGCCAGGGTTTCCATGGTGGGCGTCTGGCACTTGAGTTTGCACTCTCGGTCACCATGTCACACTGCAAGAGAGAAGCCCTTCCCCATGGGAGCATCATAAAAAGGAAATGTCATTTGTTTGAATCTGGCCTTTACCTAAGCAAAAGAAAAGTAGAAAAACAATACCTAGAACTAAACAAATAGAGATTCTGTATGTTGGAAGTTGGAATAAATTAATTTTATGAAGACAGAGATTCTCTGGAATTTGCAGATGATCCTTGAGTGGAAGGAGCAGCCATATCATACTATCTCAGTGTAAGACCACACAGAAGATGAACTGAAGTACAGTGCAACTGAGGGAGCTAGAATCTCTGTCCGCAATAGGGCCAGAGACAGTTACCATAGTCATGCCCATCGAAGGGTGCATTAGTGGATTGGTGGAGACAAAGTGGGAAGCATATGAATATAACTTACACATACACACAATATATATATATAGAGAGAGATTGTATCCATTGTTTTGAAAAACATTCATTGCATATTTCACATTAATCAAATAATAGCCATGGAAAAGGCCAGCTTAAAATATAATAGTTTTTTAGTAGCTATCAAGATTCTGGTACCCAGAGAGGGCAGATCAAATAAGCAGCACATCTCATTAACTGATGCCTGAATACAATATGTCTTTCTATGCACCACATATCACACTGTATTTATATGATGATGTAGAAACAAAGAGAAGGCAGGAGCATCGCAGTCCTTCAAATATTACATCTCCCTGAAGTCTTTCTTTTCCAGCATAATTGCTCTCTTGCTGTATAGGTTAACCCTTGATAAACATGATTTTCTAGGCTCTCATTATCCTTGTCTTGCTCCTCTTTATATATTCTCATTGGCCATATCCCACTTCAGACAACCCAGAATTGAATGTAGTGCTGTGCATATAATGTATCTATGTGATTCCCAGAGGCTGATTTATTCATTGACCCAGAACCCCTTACCCAATTCTATTATTGCAGCAAATGTTGGCATTTGTTATCTGATGCATTGCCTATTAAATATGACCTTATAGTCTTTATTTTATACGAATTACTACTAATCTAGGTCTTCTCCACTCTGGATTAGCCTGCCTTTTGGATCCAAGGTGATGGGAGGAGGTTGGTTGGTATCTTTTTACAGCAATTCTATCAGCAAATCGAATTGTTAACCTTCGTTTTCAGTCATTCGTTAATTTGATAAGCAGATATTTACTGTCAGTAAAGTTGCTACTAAAGATTTCAAACCTGTGATAATTATGGCAAAAATCCTTTGAAATATTATGAGGAAAAGCTCATTGCAAGTAAATGGCATGGTTTAGTCTGTTTACGTTTAATGTTGTTATGGTGGTATTAAATCTACTATCTTACTATCTTCTCATTGTCCTCTCTGATATTTGTTTCTTTATTTTTCTGCTTTATTTTGGTTTATCAAATATCTTTTAGTTATTTATTCCAATTCCTCTACCGGCTCTTTATCCAAACTACTTTGTATAATTTTTTTAACTTAGTTTCCTTGGGAATACAATATATATATTGATGATAATATTATACCACTTAATGACTAGTGTAAGAATTTAACATTTGTATCCCTTCCTTCCTTTTTTTAATACATACACACACACACACACACACATACACATACACACAGATACACACACACACATATATGTATTACATATATGTAGTTACCATTTCTGTATTTATCATAGTTTAATGTATTTAATGTAGAGTTAAAAAAATTTAAACCCTGCCTACTAATACATATATTTTACTTCTGTAGGTCTGTTTTTACAGACTGATTTTTCTCTTTATATCTCTCTTTTTAAAAAAAAAAATTCATGTCGAAACTTTGTATTTTATTATCCCTCTCTGAGGAATCAGAAAAATTTTCTTCTAGTAGGCAATTAAATTGCTGCAAATCAAAATGTACTGGTAGAAGTTTGGTTTTTATACTTTGTTGAGATTGGTTTGTTTGTTTTCTCCTTAAATCTAATGTGAATATTTTAGCCCATGAGTAGTACTCCTCCTCTTTTTGAGATGTGAAGGAAAAGCCCAAAATATTACTAAGTCTCTCTCACTTGATGAAGCGTGAATCCCTAATTCAGTCTTCTGTGTGGTATCGAGCTGCTGACACCCCTGCCAGTTCTCTCAGCTATAAGCAGCGAATATCCTCCTAAACTCCTTCGTGTGTTAACTAACACATACACCATTCAAGGTTTGAAGTATTGGAAAGGAGTTTATATGCCAGGCTGGGGTCTTCTCCCTCTGTGGGTCTATTCTTTTGGGCATTCTCCCACTACTCAGTCTCCAGCCACTCTGTATCCTTGTGTATATCAGGTTAATCAAGTTGTGTCTTCCTGCTTGATCTTATTCATCTGGGGGGATTGGGATTTTTCTTGGGGGAAAAGCAGTACTTTGCTACCCTCAATCAACTGCAGTATGAAATAGTCAATGGAAAATTCCAGAAAAAATTCATAAGTTTTCAATTGTGCACTGTTCTGAGTAGTGTGATGAAATCTCTCCCAGCCCTGCTTTGTCCCACTTGGGGTGTGAACCATCCCTTCTTCCAGCATCTCCATGCTGTATACTTTCCCTGCCCCTTAGTCACTTAGTTGCCATCTTGGTGATCAGATCAACTGTGTGGTATGATAGGGCGAGTCTTCAGGTAACATCTACAGTAGCCTAAAGCTACATTACTCACCTCACTCCTTCTCATCACATAGGCATCATGTCCTCTCACATCATCACAAGAAGGGTGAGTGCAATACAATAAGATATTTTGAGAGAGTCATCACATTCACATAACTTTTATTATAGTATAATTGTTCTACTTTATTATGAGTTATTGTTGTTAATCTTTTACTTTACCTAACATAAATTAAACTTTATCATAGGTATGTATGTATAGGAAAAAATGTATTAGATATAGGGATTGGTACCATCCTCAGTTTTAGGCATCCACTGCAGGTCTTGGAACGTATCCCCTGCAGATAAGAGGGGGCTACTCTGTCACCTAGGTCTCACATGCTGTGGTTTCTTCTGTCAAAAGTTAAACTCATTTGCTTTCCGCCTGTTTATGGTCACTCTCCAGTGCCTTCAAACACCTTTTTAAACATAGTTGTTATCAGTAGGACAGCTAGTCCTATACACACTACTCTGAAATTACTAAAAATCAGAAGCCAAAGTTATATTTATAACACAAATTCATTTTTACCTAAAATAATTAATCATATTTGGAAGGGAACAGAAGTAGATACAGTGGAAAGGTCTGGCTCTGAATCATGGTCTAACTTGGATTACATCTGTGACTTCAGGCAAGTTGCTTGCCTGTAAATCTCATCTTTCTCCTCTCAAAACAACCCTTTTCCTTAGAATGCTGTCATTCTTTAAAAAAAAAAAAAAGTTTCTTATCCTATCCCTCAACTGAAGAAGACTGAATCTAACACTTTGAAGCAATATAAACACTGCTGGGGAGTTAATATAGCGCCACAGGTTGCCTAAAGCGAGTGGGAGAGGTTTGTGTACTGCAAGAATCTGATTAAGTTCTAAAATTAACAGCATATAGCCTTACTCATTTCTCATCCCTCGCTCATCTTTGCCTCTTTCATGGGGAAGGGGAGGAGGAAGAGACATCAAGGTAAATGTTGATTCCAAGATAATTTTTAGTGGCAAGTAAAAGGTATTGCTGCCAGTATATCTTCTCTTGTTTTCATTAACTCCCCTTTGAGAAATCTGTTCGAGAAATAGAAATTGGTGATTTTTTGGGGAATCATAAGCCACAAAGAAAATTTATGACAGTAAGATATTTACTAAAAAGCATAAATATCTTTCTGTTTGGAGATGTTGTGTAGGAGGATTGGTAGGTTAACAGAGGCCAATAAGTATGGCACGTGACTGCTGCTTTGCTCAAAAAGTTGGTTTTCAACCTGTGTATTATGGTATGTTTTGATCCTCATATTCCCTTGAATTAGCTATACAGTCAACTATTAGAAAGTGGTTTTAATAGAATTTTGTATATGTTTATATATATAAATCATATCTACTACTAGGAGAAAATTCTACTTGTGAAATGTTGAGAATTGAAGCTTTTAAATAAGAATTTGAATTTGTGGTAAATATTCACTTTCCTAGAATTTTGAGGTCTCCGGGTTCACGATTTTATTTATCTACCTTTACACAAAATAAACAGAAAACTAAAATTGAAAAAGAAAGTGGGAACAAAGGATGTGTGTTTCCACACTTACATTTAGGATTTATGGTTAAGTTTGGGCAGGAGAAGCAAGAGAATCTAATGACACTACTGTGTGACAAGAAGGTACCCCCATCTTCACTAGAGAAAGAAAACAGCAACGATCCTTCTCAAAAGTCTTTCCAGATAAATTACTATACTAAATAAATTACTAAATATGGGGTAGGAGGGAAGGTCCTTTAGACAGGATACATATATATATATAACATATATACACACAAAGAGAGACAGGAAGGGAGAGAGGAAATGAAGGGAAGAGGTGAAAAGAAGGGAGGGAGCCAGGACGGGTGAGAGGAAGAAGAGGGCAAGAATTGGAATAGAGAACACTGGAATTATAAAACTACTGAAATGCAAGAAGGTAAAGTGCCATTATATCATGAGACAGGTTATGTCAAAGAAAAACAATAGTCTTTGTTATCAGACAGCTGGGTGTGAATCTTGATTCTGCCTAATTCTTCCTGTAATTATGGAAATTACTTCTCCGAGTTGTCACCTTTTCATCAGTAAAAATGAGAATAATATGCAAAAACCTATATGTATATTTTTAATGTTATTATGGGCGTTAAATTAGTTAACTGACGTGAAAGTATGTGCCGCAGTACTGTGTGGCAGAGTCTCAGTGGGTAGAATGCAGATGAGTGGATCGAACCAGTCAACCAGACTTCCACATTCACTCTCGTTTACACATATGTGCTTTTGGCACTTTTTTTTTTTTTTAAGACAAAAGCACAACCAAAAAAGAAAAAAAGAAAGTCTTTGACTCCATTGTCTATATAGAATTGAGTTTTTCCAGTATATAATTATCCTGCACAATGCACATATATTACTAAAATTACTTTATCATTATAGGTTTTTCAATTTTAAAGAAGTTAGAATTTCAATTTCTAATTTTTAAAGACTATGTTGAAAACATACGGCCACATTTTTCAATACACATTTGAAATTATGTGTTTTGAAAAAGGCCAGAGCCAAAGAAATAGCTACAGTTATTAGTGTTCAAATCATAAGTGATGTTCCAGGTGGTAAAACAATATAAGAGCTAATTAATTCTCACTGTCCCACGCTGGCCCCTTCAGAATTTTGTAAGTGTAAGTGTGTGAAACAGAACACCGATCCCTTTGGTTAAAGCACTGGAAGTTTTAACAGCAGTATTCACTTGAGATGACCTCATGTAGACTCGAACTACATCATTCATCCCTTCTTTTACTGCATTTTACTGAACATGTATTGACTTCAATAATTCTATCCACATAATCTTCTATAACTCTGTCAACAACCCTCTAAGGCAAACAGTATTTTCTTTTCTTCACAAGAGAGGCAGCTGAGGTTTAGTAAATTTTCCTGAAGTGACACAGCCAGCAAGAGGCAGCGCTGGATTCAGAATCAGAGCTCCATTAGTGCTACACCCACCCCAAGTGGGTGGTCATGGAAATCTCAATGGTTTCTATATTGGGTAAGATCAGAGTAACACAGTCTGCGCTTGTTCTAACTGTCCCACGCTGGCCCTTTCAGAGTTTTGTAAGTGGTAAATGTGTGAAAGAGAACACAGAAGGATGAAAAAGTGAGCTGCAAAGTGACAGCTCCATGAGTGTGTGAATGACTGCATATGGGCTGTCATCTGTGTAAACCACGAGGGCTTTCAGCCACTATGCTTTGGCCGTGAGATAATTGTATATATACTGACCTAAGGTGTTTTTGTTTCTATAACAGTTGTTAGCTAGAAGCCACATGCCCCCCACCCCCACCTTCTCTCCCTTCAGTTACTATCTGAACCCACTGACCGAGTCTCCGCCCATCTCCCAGTGTTAGCAGTGTGAGCAACCTCAAGGCACCAGGTCTGGAAGATCTCTTGAGCACATTAAGCAGAGAAAGGTTTTGTTCACATCATTAAATGATTTCATAGAAGACTGTTGTACTCTAGGCCATTAATGATCAGAATAGATACCAGGTCAGCTTCCCAGAGAAAAAGGGATTTCAGTCTGAATGCTGGGAAAATAGTGCCTGTGGAGATGAGTGTGTGTTGGCTTGCATCATACCCTTAACCTGTCAGCAGGTCCCACCCCCATACTTTGTGAACACACCCCACCCCTCATGCTACTTAAAATTTTTATGTTAGCCATTATAATTTTGAGACCAAAGTAATACCTCCATAAGGTTAATTGTCAGAAACTAGATTTTTATAAATGGGGATTGGGATAAATGAAACTGACTGAGAAAGTTGCCAAAGATCTCACAGGAAAACACCATGAAGGAATAAGTTAAGGATTTTTGTTAATGATTTATTTTATGTACCAATCCAGTTTTATCCATTCATGGCTCAATAAATATTTGTCGAGGATAAAATAGTGAATAAAACGATACAGTTTTGCCCTCTCAAAAATGAGTAGAGCCAAGTCAGTAGACAATCATAACTCATTGGATACAACCATTAATAATACAGCATGCTTTGATAGCCCATGAGAGGGATATCTGACTAGAGAAGGATAAGGGATACTTTGTTGAAGTTGGTGATTAAAATGGGCTTAACAGATAAGTACGAGATTTGCTGAGAAAGAACCAATGGGAAGGAACACAATGAGGAGCAGTGAATTCTGCTCACACGTGCTGTCTTTAAGGTGTCTAGAATACAAACTAATAATAGCTGACTTTCCACTGAGTGCTGATAATGTGTCAGACAAGTTTTAAATATTGTCTCCAGTGCTTTCAGCAGCCTGATGAAGTAGATATTTTTTTATCTGTCTTTTTACAACGAAGTTGAAATAAATATTTGTGAGCCATTAGAATGTTGGTGGTAATTGAAGCCATGGGAGGGTTTGAGGTTGCCCACGGGAGATAGAAAGTAGAACAAGGAAGTTTATGAAAGATCTTTAGAAATACCACAAGTAGGCAGAGAATGAGCAAGTGAAAAGATGTAAGAAAAGCAAGGAAAGTGCCATATTATGGAGACAAGAGAAGGTTCATAAAAAGAAGATGGGAATAGGCACCATGCCAGAGGAGTCGGTGACCATGAAGGCTGGTGACAGGGTGTGGGCACAATCTTGCAGGGAGCTGAAGAAAGAAAGTAAGGATGGAGGCAGTGAGAATAAAATTAATTCACATACCAGGCGGAAAAGAAGAGGAGGAGAGCTAGCAGTCCAAAAGTGGAAGATGGGCTTGGCAGCTTTGTTGATTTGTCCCTGGCATGGTCCCTATGGGAGGTGCCTCGTGGAGCTGAAGAGGGTGGGAACTGGAACTGAGCCGGGCATTGGCTTGGGCTGGGCACAGGGACATGTCTTTAATACAGCAGGGTGTAGATTTATGTATTCTGTGTTCTCTGTTAAAACTCCTAGTCATGTAGACTGTCTTATAAAATTCAGTCAAGTTATGAATTAGTCAATCAAACCTACACCGATTCAGTTGAGATTCACAGAGACATGGAGTTGCATTTACTTGCTTCGTGGTTAGTGTCAGTCACTAGTTAGTGTTTACTTTTAGTTATGAGAAGCATTTTCAAAATCAAGAGTGAGCATAAAATTAATGTATTCCACTAGCTCATTTATTCATTTTCCTGATCTGGTCGCTGTTCTTAAACATAAGGAAATGCTGTCCAGATCTCCCGTGTGTTAATGTGCTGAATTCAGGGGTTCATGATAAAGTTTGGCGACTCAGAAATAGCTTTGAAACAACCATGTCTACACCATTTTGGTTCACATATTGGAATCCTTTTTGTTCAGCATTGCCACTGAAGTTATTTTTGGGACATCATATGGATTTTTCATTGAAACATCTGTGTTAACTTTTATTATCCCTGGTCGTCTTTGTAATTTTGGAAACAGATATAAAGAACGAGCAACCCAAAGCACAGTAATATAGTGGGAAGCATCCTTCATAAGTCAATTGAGGAATTTAATAATCTCTTTAGAAATAAGCTCTGCAGCTATGAGAAAAATGTGTGGGTTAAAGGCCTTCCAATTAAGAAAGGTTTCTCTGTGGATTTATAGGCTGGTGGTTCACTCTTCCTGTTCGTGTTTCCATAGCAACTGTCAGGTAGATTTTCTGCTACTTGCTAGGAAGTTGGAAATGTTGAGTCTGGTTGAGCCTTTTCAATTCAGTGAAGCTTAAATGAAATTCTTTGCAAGGAACTGGCATTTAGCTTGGGTCATTTATTCATATCTAGAAGGAAAAAATCAATTAAGTAATCAAATGTGCAAATTTTTATTGGGATTATTTTTGGTACATATTTTGTGCTGTAATCTATTCTTAATGCCAGGGTACTAAAGGTTTGAAGGGCTGCAGCTGGCCTCTTCACTATCTGATGACTGTGGCTTTAATTACAGCCCAAGACATAGGAAGGCATGCTTTTTTTTCTGATCTACTTTTGCAAGCTATAATCACCCCTGGTGACATTCAGAAGCAAACGAGGATCCAGGAGACTCATTAGGCCGAGACACCGGTACTGCATGAAATACAATGCAAAACCTCTTACTCTTTTATTTTTCCTGTCCTGTTGGCTATTTGAATTACAGTCCGGGAAATAAAATAATTTATACGTCATTATTTAAATTTGGGGGGAATACAGTATCTTCATTTTCCCTTCAGAATGAACCCACTCGGGTGTCACTCACTGTGATTTTTATTTCAACCCACACTGACTGATGTCTGACAGCTCCATGTAGGATGGTGTCCTTTAATCTTTTTAAAAAATTAAGCATGTAGGTGGGCAAAGGGAGCACACATGTCATTGCTCCTTATGTAATACACAATGTCTGCCACATGAAGGACAGACATCTGAGGGGCATTACTTAGTGCCTTCTTTTGTTACCGTCGTTGCTCAATGGCACAGAAACATCATCTTCCACAGAAAATAGAGCATGTTTCTTATTTCACACCGTAGTTCTATCTATATACCAGCTCCCTTGTGAACATTTCTTATAAGATGCAATATTTACAGAGTGGCTTTGAATGTATACCTCAGTTTATTTTTTTCCATCCCTCTTCTCTTGTCGTTTGTAGACCATGCCTTCACCCATTATAGTGATGCTTCACGTTATGTACAGTTGATTGTTGGTAAAAATACAAGTAAAGAAAAGGGGGAGGAGGAAAGAGAAAGAAGGGTGAGAGAAAAAGAGTTTTGTTCTGTTTTTTTAAGTCAGTGCTGAAATATCTTTTACTTACTCACCTTGCCTTGTCTTATTTTCTTCCTCTTTGGTCTCGAAACTGTGCTTTCTTCTATTAAGCTAAATAAAAACTTTCTGAGAGCAATTGAAGCTGAAGGAAGCTCACTCTTCAGTCGCTGTACTGGGAAGTGGAAATGAAGTCTCTCAGCCCTGCTCTCAACTTTATTTACTCTAAACGATGGGCAATTTTCTCTTGGAGTTGCATGGCTCCGTTGGAAGGAGATGCACCTGAACCCCAGAGCAGAGAGACAGAGATAAGTGAGATTCTGGACGTGTGTCGGGATTCAGAGAGCTGGGGAGGGAATGGACTTGCTTAGAGGGATAGGCTGTGTAGATGCGTAAAGGGATCCCTTGTTTGAGCACAGAGACCATTCTGACTCTTGCTTTGACACTTATAAACAGAGGCTGTCTGGGTGAGATAATAAAGGGGAAGCATCGCTTTGAGGGGGCAGCAAAGATTAAATTTGGGGCACTACTACTCAGGGGAGAAAGAGAGGCTGTCTCTGCGACTGGCGTCGATACACTGGGTCAGAGCTTCCCTCTGCCTTCTGCTCCAGGCCGAGCAGGCGAGAGAGGCAGTGCAGGAAATGAGTGCTTCTGGTCCAGCACTTGCCTGGGCCAGGTTAGTTGCTCACTCAAGGGAGAGAGGACACGCAGCCCATGGGGCCACTCGCCCCACTTCAAGCGGCTCCATGGCTGAGAGTGGGTTTCAGTTAGTGGATGGGCCCGGCCAGGCCCTTCTTGTCCCTGAATCTGAAGTCCCTATATCATCACGGCCATGGCTCCTGCTCGCAGCCCTCCGGCCTAGCCTGAGCTCTCTTCCTCCAGACCTTCATTCCTGGAAATACGGAGTTTTCTTTTGAGTAGGCCTCAGATCCACTTCTTTGGCTTCTCAGTGAGAAAGCTTCCCCAGCGCTCCCTGTCTGCCTGCTCAGCTCACATGCGTTCTTCAGCTGATGGCAAGTGTCAGGCTTAGCACCCCGAGCTGAGCCACGCAGTGGACGAAGACAGCATTTTCTCCTCTTCCTCACTTCCACAACTCCACCCCCCACTATTCTACCCGGCTTTGTCTTGTGTCCTTTTATTTAAGGCCATTTCCCCATGTTTTCTGCTCTGGACCTGCTCATTCTTCATTTTCTCTCCTAACACCAGTCACTCTGTTCCCTACAGCTCAGGTCCCCCCCACCGCCCTATAGAACACTGGGGCTTTGCTTAAATACCAGTTTAGATGTTTGTAAGAGTCTGTCTTTAGCCCTGGCTTCCCTCTGATGTATTGTTTCAGAACTCTGCACACACAACTAAGCTATGAGCTCTTAGGCGAGTTACTTAACTTCTCAGTTTCTGCCTCTCTGAAATGGGTACAATTATATATAAATTACAAAATTACTATGAAAATTAAATCAGTTAACATGTATAAACTATAGAAGAAAGAGTATGTGGCAATTTAGAGAGGTCTCCATAAATATCAGCTTTATTACTGTTCTTGTGGGGATTTTTGGTTGCAAAGAATTCAAGCTTTACAATCATACAGATATATGTTTGAATCTCTTCTCTGCCATTCACTGCCTATGTGACCTTGAGTACATTTTAAAAATTCTCAGAGCCTGTTTTCCTTCTGCTAAAATGAGGAAAATTGTAGCTGCCTCCTAGGACTCTTAGGGGTGTTAACTGAGCGGAGGGATTTGTGGCATCCGGATGTAAAGTTCATATCACAGTAATAATGATTTTCTCTCCTTAGGCAGGTGGATTTTCTAAACCTTTGATTAATTATTCTTTTTATCTTGTGTGCCTAAAACACTAACTCATAATCTTCCTCCAGCTTACTATCTCCTTTCTTTAAAATGTTCTCTCGTTCTTCTCTCATCTTTAGGGAAATCTATTTCCTCCAGGCCACATGTCTTAGAATACCAGAAAGCAAGCGATCAGCCCTCTAGCTCCTCCCCCTTTACAAAGCTGGATGATTATTTTTAGAAGGCTGCTTCCAAAAGCAGCCAAGCATCTCTACTCACTGAGGCAGGATGGTGAGTCGAGAAGACAGCTTGTTTTTTCCATAGTGTGGGGAATGGTGATTAAGACGGGTGTCTTCTGAGGGTCCCCAACCCCAAGGAGCCCACTCCTGACTCTAAGCATGACGTTATCCTGCTATAACGGCTGGGAGGCATAGGGGTCCTCTGTGTCCAGTTCTTGGCATCCTTATCTCAGTTCTACATTTGGGTTTTTAAAAATTATTCTATCAATCCCAGATGTGGTCCTAATTCCCTTGTTATACTTGCAGTCTCTGTAGCTGCAAAATTTGAAATTATTCTCGTCAAATCTGTCCCTTCGAGATTTGCTAACTGGAAGATCAGAGCTTTCTGCAGAAGAAAAGACTTCCTGGCTCAATGTGTCAGTTCCTTTCATGTAGCTGGATCTTTCAATTTGTAGCATAACCCCTGCAGCACTATAGAGAAAAGATGATGTGTCTGAAACGCTGAACTGCGGTCACCCTGTCTGCCATTATGTTTCCACAGGCTTTCTATAAAAAGTTGCAAAACCAACGGGTCTGAGATCTGACACCTGAAATGGTTGCAATCACTCAAAGGCACCCCTTTTTCTGTCTCTTGCTGATTGACCCCATCCTATTATGCCTTTTAATACATAGCCCACAACTCTATATTTAGGGCGCTGACCAGCTGTACCTACAGGCTCCAAACACTTCTCACTCCTCTCTTAGATAGCTTCCCCTGTGAGTTTGGTGTTAGAACTATGTGCCTGTCTCAGCTCGGCCACTTACTGTGTGATATTTATACACTTTCCCAGAGCTTTCTGATGTTTCATGCCCTATAAAATAATAAACAATAGTGACAGCTAATATCGTTGAGTACTTGCTGTCTGCCAGCTATTATTCTAAGTGTTTTCTTTGTGAATGTGCAGATACACCAGTTCTCTAAACCTCACCACAATAATATGAATGAGGTCTTTTTGCAACAGAGGAAACCGACGCCCAAACTCTCCCAGATGGTAAATGGCAGAGCTGGGATTTAAACTCATATAGTCTTGCCGCAAAGCCATGTGCTTGATCATAAGCTACTTGCATGTGATAAATACAACGACAGTCAAGTCTCATTATCCACAGTAGTTATCATCTCTAAAGACACCGTGAACACTGTCCCAAATTTTTACCTAACTCAGAGGCTCATGACTCTCCAAACTAGACAGCCATTAAGTATCAGAAGATTCAGTGCAAATTCCTCACTTTTCCACTTAATCCCTCTTCTCTTCAGTTTCCCATTCTGTAGAATAATAGGAAGTGTTTCACAGACTCTTGGTAAGGATCAAATTAGAAAGTGACAAAGTGCTTTCAAAAGCGTAAAATGCTATGCAAATGTAAATTATTTTTATAGCTGTTACTGGCAAGGATAACTCACAGCACTAATGCTCTTAAAATCAGCGATTTACTAATACACAGGAGAATATGTATACATTTTCAGACAGGAAAAAGTGTTTGGTATAATGAGTATTACATTTCTATAATGATCACCAGTTGGAAGCTACAGGATCAGATCACATCCTGTAGCCATTTGGATACTGGCCTTTCACAGCGACTGCTGGACAACTGGAGCAGACAGGAAGACAGCCAGATGTTCTTTCTGTAGCCTTGAAATTCATTGAATGTATTTGGACCATTTTTAATGGAAATGTCTTACTTGATATTAATAAGACCATCACAGAGATCAGCCAGCTCTCTTAAAAACCTTTTTTCAAGTTACCTTCCCGAAGCACAAATTGTCATGGCATCAAACAGCCAGCCATGCAGTCCCGCCCTGCGCACACAGCAATATATTTTCAAGCAAGCGTGTGGAAGGCTGTAAGAGATAACCTGAACTCCTCCTCAAATTCAGAACCTGATCGCCCTCTGTTTTCAAAGATTAAGTAAGATGTTTGTTATTTGGGAGGCCAGTGTCTGAATAGATACTGAGCATTTCATCCCACAGCTCCCAGACAAGCACTTAACCCGTACTGGTTAATGACCAGAGTGGGTCCCAGTGCTAAGTGATTTCTTCATCATAAGCTTGGTGTTTGGTGGAGCATACATATTTGTCTAAGCCATTAGAATTCAATTTAGTGCCTTCCTGCTTCTGGAGCAGAATGTAGCCAGCACATCTGGCCTCGTCTGCTCCAACACTAAATGGCGCCCAATGGATAGGAGTGATGGAGTGTACCTCCCTGAGCCGAGAGCAGGCTAGCAAAAGCAAGTCCATCACTGGGGATAACAGGACCCAGAGGTGGTTCTTTGTCTCTTAACACTGAAGATGCAGTTCTCTAGTTAATGCCATGGGGTTCTGAGGTTCAGCATCCCCACCAGGCACGTGATTCTTCCATCCGAGAAGCAGGCATACATAGAACTAGCATCTTGAAACTGCTCTCATCTGTTTTGCAAGGAAAAGGTAGAAAGCTTTTTCTGATGGCATTCTTCCTCCCTTTTTCAAATTTTACACTGCTTTTTATAACAGTGTTCTGTTTTCTTTTTAAAATTTGGTTCAAAATGAGATGTTCAGTAAGAACTTTGGAAAAACACATCCCCTTCATTTAAAAAGAGTTGGCAGACAATTGCACCAGGAGTAATGATATATTAATAACCTAAAATTGCGCTACCTGATATTTAAGCCTGTTAAGAGCTCGGCCTTCTCCTCAGGGAAGTTTGATGCCAGGAACTGAGGATCCAAAGGTGGGAAAAACCTGTTTCTGACCTTGAGATGGTTCCATAGCATGAAGGTAAAAGGTAGACTCCACAGGTGATGGGCAGCAAACACTGCAGAAGCAGAGAAAGGAAGCCAGCCTGAGGTCCCAAGGAGGCTTCCTGGAAGAGGCGCTGCTTGCATAATAAAAAGATGAGTAGGGATTCATCAGGAAAGAGGAATTGCACGAGCAAAGGTACAGAGGTATGCCTCTTGTACAGTGAATGCCAGGCAGCCTGGAGTTACTGGCGGACAGTAACCTCTGGAGAATGGAGGAGGGCGAGGGTGGAGGGAAAGCAGCGGCCGGGTCGACAGCGTGGGCAGGAGTTTCAGCATAGACTACAGTCTTAGGACGTTTTTACCACAGTATCGCCGGGTGGCTCTCCTAACTATCTGCATGGTTCAATTCAATCTTTAAAGAACTAACTTGAATTCTCCATTAACTAATATAGTAATGGTATGGCTATCATTTCAATAGCTGTAATTCTTCTGTTTCCTTGAGGATTTCTTTCTTGTTTTCTTCAATGGTTAATATTTTTTTGCAATGAGGTATTTTTGGTCATTTATTTCTTATTTGTTTAAAAATATAAAACATGCTTATTGGTGACTAAAAATTATATAACAAAGCATTCAGCATTTAAAAGGTAATATTCACAAATCTAAGTTTCAGATACTGTTCCCTTAAAACAAATCTGACTTCCTTTCAGATCTAAATAGCAAAAACAAAATATTATTCATCCTACCCTAGAAGGTTTCATATTATTTAGAAATATATGTCACTTGATGGCTTTTTGTGAATAGTTCACTGACTTTTTATTAAGAAAGAATCTTCTATTCTCATTTAATATGTTCTTTCAAATATCTTAGATGATCGCAAAAACATTCTTTTAGACATCTATGGAAAAGTTTATTGTAAAATGTTTCAGATTCTGCTTATTTTTCCTATAATAAAAAGAGAATAAGTGAATCTATATTCATTGTTGCTATGGTAACTAACATATTTTATATGTTGAGAAAGAACATGAACATTTCCAAATTGTTTCCATCCTTCTGATACATGTCTCTGTAGATATAAGAGCACATACTTGAGGTGACTTAAGTCCAGCAGACTCAAGGACAGGCCCTCCTTCCTGTAGCTGTTCGGTACCTTCATTCTTACAAAGAGAGACAGATGCCATCGGACCTGAGTCTTGTTTGGTTTGGTGGACATGAATGGTACACATTGTGCATGAAGGGAACTAGTCACTGTTAGTTTTTTAAAAAGATTGGAAAACATTCCTAATAGGATATTTAGGCTCCAATTGTTTATTAAATTCTATAAATAGCTCAGGTTGTTTCTTTTAATAGGTTTCAAATCTGAAAATCATTGGTAAACCACCTATCTGCCTGAGTCCTATGCTGACTCTAAACCAAGCACATTGCACATACATTCATTTATTAACAAATATTTGTGACAACTTTCTAAGTTTAGAATCTCTGCTAGATAAATCATTTAGAGGAAGTAACAGTTATTTACCAGTTAATTATACAAGATATTCAAAATGATATGTGCCAGGGTAGAAATATACACAAGATATCATAGGGACAGGGAGGGTCAGTTAAGCCTGACAGCATCAAAGATTTGGGGAAGGGGGGTAGGGATTCAGTGCCTGAATTATGTCTTAGAAAATGTCTTACCATATAGGACATTTTTATCTAAAAAAAAAATAATAATGTTCATGTACACAACTAAGCTAACATTTAACAAACAAAATCAAAGAATATTTATTATGTACTTACAAACTAGTTCATGTATTTGTGTAGGAAAAGCAAATTCAAAGCAGTTCAGTTCAGTTTAAGTATTTTTGAGCTTCTGATGTTTATCAGACATTGGCTGTATTCAGAGGTGACTCCCAAGGGGTTCACTTTTGTGAAACTTAACCACACAAATGTTTGATGTAGCAGTTCCGGCTCTCAGCACATATTCTAATTAAGTAGTTAAATAATCATGATCACGTACAAGGATGCAGTCACTGGGGTGTTCAACAAAATATTATTAGTAAAAGTGAATAAAAACCATTACCCAAACAGCATTGTCCCAAAATAGATGATTGATTATAGAAATTATACAATGTGTGTGTGTTGCTATGGAATAAAAGTTTTATTTATTATATAGTTTTTAATTAAAATACTTAATAATATTTAGTTTCATGGAATATTTTCATCAAAAAGTTTTAGTTAACTAACCAAGCCCAACAAGCATAGGGTGCCTATATTTTTGAATTTTCTAAATTCTCTGCCACTGGGATAACTATAACCAACATTGGCTATGTTGTATTTTGTTTTAAATACATTTTGTATGTAAGACTGAATTGAAATATTCAGGCTAAAAACATGGTTAAAAAGAGAAAGAAAAAGGTCTAAACATGTGGTCATACTGGAAAAGAAAGATTTGGCAATGAGTCAAGAGTCTCTCAGCAAAGGAGAATTCAGCTTGAAGGAAATTGTTATAAAACTGGTGTAAGAAAGCCGGAATAGAATAAACCGGCATATAGTCCAAGAAAACATGGCAGAAGAAGAACAAGATACTAGGACAAAGGAGATTAATACATTGATTATTAATCTAAGACTTGTGGCTTTGAAATTCAGTCATGAGACAGAAAAACTAATCAAGAGAACAAAGATGGAGGCTCAGGCAAAAAAGAAAATACTTTCTGTGGAAGTGAAAAGAGAGTGCTTGTTGAGCCTCTCAAACAGCAGCAGATAAACTGTGGCCCACCTGTTATTGTACAAGCCACAAGCTACGTATTTTTAAGTGGTAGGAAAAAAAAATCAAAAGACTATTATTTTTTACATGTGAAAATATGAGATTCAAATTTTAGTGCTGTGCCCTTTTGTTCACGTATTGCCGTGAGTGGCTGCTTTCACATCACAAGGCAGAGTTAAGTTGTCACAACACATGACCCAAAGGGTTTAAAATATTTAGTATCTAGTGCTCTGCAGACAATTTTTTGATCTCTGATCTAAAAACTAGTGGAGACATGAAAGAACGGGAAAATATTTAAGAAGGAAATTAAATGAGGATTTCTTGCTTGGAGGCAAGAGTAAAGGACTGTCTGAAAGGTTAAATAATTGTTGTTCATGGTTTAAAAGGTATGGAAGATTAGAACCTTGGTGCACACCCAGCCCTGTTACCCACTAGTGCCTCATCAGCTCCTTTCCACCTTGATGCCACAGTTAGCCAGCCCCACATTGTCCCTAGGATTTTTTGGTTCAACTATCTTATTAAATCTCTAATATAATCAAGGCTCTTTTGGTTTCAAGAATCCGAAATCTTCCCTAAGTAGCTATAATGAAAAGTCAAACTCATAATACAGTTATATAGTTCAGGAAATGAAGTTCAACTGGACCTTACAGGAACCTGCAAACTATCAGGTCCCTAGGGGCCCAGTTTCTCCATCCCCTTCCCTCAGAGTCTTGTATCTTCCTTATTTTCCTCCTCTCAACAAAGACTGGCCTTCCCTGTTTACGCTCTAACTTTCGTATGGCTAACGATGGCAGCCAACTAATCTCTGTAGTAACCCCTCTGACTTAGGAGCCAGCTCCAAAACTGGACTGTCCTTCTGCAGCCTTCTTTCACATTTCTGGGAGAGACTAAGATACTCATCCCTGCCAGTTGGTAAATAGCATTTGGGAAGTTGTGCATCTCTGATCTAATCAATTGTAGTGGGGCGGATGAGTTATAAAGCTCACTTCACACTTACTAGGGCCTTACATTGGGTAGACAATGATAGCTAAGAGGAGGAAATGGTAAGATGGGAATTATATATATAGAAAGAGACCTTTCCTTCAAACATCTGCTCAAGGCACCTCTTCTGAAAAGCATTCACTTACTATGGTGCCTTTTCTCTGCACCTCCACAGCAGCTTGTTCATACCTCGAGCCTGGGCAAGATTCATTAAAGTCAAGTTACATCTTTATCACTTGGGTCTTTCTCACATTTCCAGTACATAATATGTGATCAATAAAAGCACAGTGGAAAGATTAATCAATAAACAAATGAATAACAAGTATTTGTGTGATCAAATACAGCAAGGTTGATTGGGTAGATGAGAGATAGGGCTAGATGTTTTAAAAGATCTTCAGATTTGCTTAATTGGTTGTGAGCTACCCTTTATAAATTCTAAATATGTATGGTTTTAGAAAAGGAAAAAAGTGAAGATAAAAAATAATTTTCTCATGTTAAATAGCCCAATTGTGAGTATAGGCTGATTTAATACTCAAAATTCAATGTAATTTACCTTGATAATAGACTTAAGAGAAAAACTTAATCATCTCAATAATTTCCAAAATCTCTCAGCAAACCAGAAGTAGAAGGAAATTCCCTTCATGTGATAAAGAATATCTATTTAAGAAATCTATAGCTAACATGCTTAATGGGGAAATAATAATTTCTCATAAGATCAGGAATAAGACAAAAATATTCTCTTAATACTAACATGATTTTATTTAAAATCATACTGGGAGTCCTAGACAGGATAATAAAGCATATTAAAAACTTCTAAAAGAATCTACAGAAACACTTAGAGAATAAGTGATTTTAGAAAAGTTATGGAATACAAGGTTGACATACAAAAACCAATAGTATTTCTATAGACTAGTATTAAAAAATTGGAATTCAAAAATTTTAAAGTAACATTTACAATAGCACCAAAACAAAACAATACTGAGGTAGAAATATAAAAAACTAAATGCAGGGTCTTTGTGCTGAAAACTGGAAAAAAAAAAAACAAATCAAAGATCTAAGTAGGTATACCTTGTTTAAGGAATACAAGTATCAATAGTGTTAAAATGTGAAGTCTTACCAAATTGAGCAATACATTTAATCCAATACCAGGCAAAATTCCATAAGGATTTTTGTGACTATCACCAGCTGCTAATTCTGAAATTTATATAGAAAGGCAAAGGAATTAAAGTAGTGAAGAACAACTTATGACAAAGAATTTGTGTCCAGAATGCATAAAGAACTTTTAAAACTCAACGAGGAAACATTGCACAAACAAAAATCTCCATTTTAAAAAGTAGGCAAATATTTGAACAGACACTTTGCCACAGGAGATATACAGATGGCAAATAAGCACATAAAAACAGATGCTCAAAATCATTCATCATTTGGAAAATGTACATTAAAACTGCAATGGGATGCCATTATAAATGTATCAGAATGGCTATTATCAGTACCAAAGTGATGACAATACCAAATACTGACAAAGATTTGGAGCAAGTGGAAGTCTCATATACTGCTGGTGGGAAATCAGAGGGGCACAGCAACTTTAGAAGACAGTTTGGCAATTTCTTATAAAGCTGAATATACACTTATCACATTGCCTGGCAATTTCAGTCTTCAGTATTTACCCTGGCAAAATGAAAACTTACAGTTCCACCAAAAAAAAAAAGTGTGAGGTCAATATCAGTCAGGACATCATAGTTTGTCAACGTTTAAAGTTGATCAGAATGAAGAGAAAAAATGTAAAAAGTTAAATTGATAGAAAAATATTTGACTACAAATTTTCCTTAAAAATAGTTGAGAGAGTAAATTTTATGTGTATTTTATCACAATAAAGATCAAAATATCCAGAGATGCTAATACTAGAATTCTAAATTCTCATTTTAAAAAATTTTAAGTTAGAAATTAAAAATATTAAAGAATTAATCATGCTAAGCTAAATAAGCCAGACAGAAAAAGTTGAAAATCATATATTATCACTTATATGTGGGATGTAAACCTAAAAGCAACAAAGGAACAGGACAAACAGAGACTCATGGACGTGGACTATAGACTAGTGGTTACCAGAGGGTGGGGGGAGGGTGTTGGGAGTGGAAGAAAGAGGTAGACAGTTAAAGGGAGTCAAATATAGCGGGATAGAGGGGGAGAGTGAAGTGAGTAAAGGGGATCAAATACATGACAGCTGAAGGAAACTGGACTTTGGGTGATAAATGTACAAATACAGATATACAGATGCCAAATTATAATGTACGCCTGAAAATTATATTATTGTATTAACAATGTTATCCCAATAAACTTAATTTAAACAATAAAATAAAATATTAAAGAATCTGTGTGAATTTATGTGGTATAGCAGAAAAGAAAGTTAATCCATTTTAGTGCAGGAATTTAGATAAATATCATTAATAGAGTAGATTTAAGATAAATTTTAAAATTTCCAGCGTCTCACATCAGTTATATCATAAAACTGAGGATCACCTACGGTGTATTTCAGGAACTCATAGGCTCTTCGGTCATTGTTAAAGAATCGTGCACTGATTGAGGCGTTTGGAGACTACCAGTAAAACCAGTGCATTATTCTAAGGAGGTTTTAAGTGCTTTGAACTGGTTTTTGTAGGACCGAGAATGTTCCACCTGGCTAGAACCCTCAGGAGGTTACCATCGTGACTTGCTTTGTGGATTATCAGTTTGTCATTAGGGTTGATTATAAAATGACATTCAGCAGATTTTAGATGTTTAAACCTGCTTTAACTGTTAACATTCTTTTTTTTTCTCTCTAGTCACAAAGCTATCTGGATAAAAATTTCCAAGACCTTACCCAGATTCTTAAAAAAGCAATAAAATGGGAATTAGTCCCGCCCACCTAACGTTCTTCTCCTCTTTAATGGTAAAACTGTCCTGTACACTATTTCTCTATTTATAGCCCAGACAATTTAACTCCAGGCAGGTGGTTCTATTGAAAGATAAACAAACTTGTAACAAACCCCACTGATTTGTAAATGGCCGACTGTGCTGACATGGCAGGCTGCAGGTGACTGAACCTGTCCAGGCATGTTGGTCATTTACTGCAGAGCTGGGGACCCTGCCGTGTCTTTGGCCAAGGAACAGCTGGTGCTCTCAGTATTTTTCTCTCTTAACAGAACTCAAAATCAGTGGTCATACAAACTAGTTAACAGTATCAGGTAGGTTTTCATCTCATATCCCAAACTCCAAAAATACCATCCTTACTCCCTTTGCCTAATGTGCTTATTGATCTCAGAGGATCTTTCAGAGAATTTTGTTAAATATTCTTGCCTTTGAAAATGGGATTGGTCCAGTTGGAGTGGCCTCAGGTGTCTCAGAGACTCTGACTCCTCGCTGCTCTCACAGCCTTTTCTTCTGGCTGCTCACCACTGGCGTGAGATGGTGTATGTTCTCACATGAAAGGTGTGGATTACAGAAGGACAAGAATTCCTCTCTCGGGAGCAGGGTTTCTGCATATCCTTTTCCAATTTCTCATTCCTATTCGTAGTCTCACTGTATCTTCATACCACCCAGTTTATAAATTGTTATTGGATCATCTTACCTCCTAATGAATTACGTCGACCACTGTACTGTGAGCTATCTTTGTGCTCACTAATCCAATTTTCGCTATTATATTTAGACTGCTTTTATTCAAGGCTTTTTCTCTGATTTTTTTAAGTATCAAAAATTTCTACTGGCAGCCAGCATCTTTCCAGGTATGACCCAATCCAGCGCCATACCTAGTATTCATCAAGGAAAAGGGGAAACTGCCCTTGTAAAGCATGTGAGGGAGATAGAAAATTACAGTATAGTTCGCATGTATGGATGTGGTACAGAATTGGTACTTTTTATTGTTCAGTACATTTTGAGACATAATGGAGATGAGGCTGGCAGTGTGTTTTAGAAGCCAAACACAGAGAAATTCACAGAATGATGGTGGAACCTTCAAAAGTTGATAGCAGAAAGCCAGCATCATCAGATTTTCATTTTAAGAGTACCCTCTAGTAGAGGTGTGGAGACTGGATTTGAGATAGATGAAATGGGGTCAATAAGATTAGCTCTTGGGTTGCTGCGATAATTCAAGAGAGAGAATTTGCCAAGAGCAGTGGGTATAGGAAGACATATCTGAAAGATTTTAAGAAGTTTTTTAAAAAAATCCTGGCTTCTCATCTCCAAAAGCAATCTACATAGATAATAGAGACAGGGACAAACCCCAGAACAAAATCTACTGTCTTTTTATTTTTGCTTAATGTTAAGATTATTATCTTGAGATGACAGAAGTTGGTTTACTAATGGTGTGCAGACACTAAGCGAAAATAAAATGAATAGTAATCAGTTGTTGAGCTAGTGTAGCATACAGCAGGTGAAATTTAGGGAGAATCTAAGATAGGATGAGACTTTCTTAACTTTTAGTCACCAATATTGTTGAGCAGTAGGATATAGACATATATAGGCACATAGTTTCTTGCCTAGCAAGATGTCTTATATTTAGACTTTTATGAATAGTAGGCAAGGTGACTTCTCAAGTCTGCTATATTATATTTTGAAAGAGAAGGAAATGACTTATATGTTTTCTAGAGACAAATTTTATTATATATACATCTTTTATTTTCCAGAGAGTAAGCTCATTTATTAACTTAGAATCCTATCCTCCATGTTAAGTTCACATTGCCCTAAAGTTGTGTCTCTGCTGCTTCAAAGTGGTAGCCAGCTACAGTCTCTAGAAAACAGTCAAACAAAATTAAACCATAAACCTTTATAGCTGGAGGTATCAGCTATAAAGCTATGGCGCTACAAAGTCATAACTGATAATCATCATCTTCCTGCACTATTATCCACCATTGCTGGTATAGGTTGTGTGTCCCGTGGAGTAAACCAGTCTCATTTCTGAGGGATCTGAGCCCCCAGTTACTATGCACTGCTTGATCTGTGGTTGTTTCACTGGGCCATTCATAACTATCATCAGGTATGGACGCACCAGGAGGTTCCATCATGTAGCAGTAATCCTGTGTCTTCATGATAATCATGGCCAGTTACTCTTGCCAATATAGGAATTTTTTTTTCTCCTGCCTGACTGACTGTTGGCATGAGGAGCCCAGAATGGCTATGTGACAGTTATTGATTTAAGCTTAGAGGAATCCTTTTTGTGTTCACTGAAAGAAGTTCCTTTCCACCACAATTGGGTTTATGTTCATAAGGTGTTGCATCAATGAGGTGACTTTTGGAAACCATCAAAGGGTTGGGGGCTAGTTGCCAAGAGAACCAACCAGGAGAATAGAGGGTTAGAACATCCAGTCCTACCCACCTGACTCCTGGAGAGGGGAGGGAGGATGGAAGCTGAATCAATCACCAAAGGACAATGATTTAATCAAGCAGAACTATGTAATGAGGCCTCCATAAAACCCCAAATGGACAAGGTTTAGAGAGCTTCTGGATTGGTGAACACATGGAGCTGGAAACTCCATACCTTTTGCCCATCTTGCTATTTCTGACTCCTGTTTTATTGTGAACCAGTGATCTAGTAAATAAAACGTTTCTCTGAGTTCTGCAAGCCTCTCTAGCAAATCACTTAAGCCCAAGGAGGAGGTTGTGGCAACCTGTGATCTCTAGTCAGTCTATCAGAAGTATAGATGACAACCTGAGCTTGTGAGTGGCATCTGTATTTTCCAGGTAGATAACATCAGAACTGAGTTGAATTCTTGGACATTTGGCTGGTATTTGAAAATTGCCTGTTGGTCATGTGGGTGACCCAACCCCACACACATTGGAGTTGGTTCCAGAATTACCTTTTAATTAGACAGCATTATCCAAAGATAAACAATATCTAGCTATCAAAAAATCTGTTTATTTCTTCTCCTTTCCCTGTTACACTCTATTAAATGGCCTTAGGGAAGTGATGGAGGAAGTGCAGTTGTATTTTCTGGGCTATTTCAGGGCCATTCATTAGGGGCTCAAATTCTCTTTGAATAGATGGGCTCTGGATCTGAGAATTTGTTCGTCTCTGGAATGTGAGAAGGGATCATGAATTTCCATTGCAACTACTGACATCTGCCTTCACCTTCCTTGCTCTTGATTTCTTGTCATTGTCATAAATTCAAGTGATACCCTTGCTGCTAGCCCATCTATCTCATACCACAGACCTTTGCAAGTCAGTACACTGGTTGCTATCCTGACTTTGTCGCATGTTATAGTAATTATATTCACCTTCTGATGCTTAAATGCTGTCATTTGGCCTTGAATATTCTAGAATCATCCTATCACAAATACATTAAGAAGCCCAATTTCAAAGCAGCCTCTCACAGTATCAAGCCTGACTTACAAGGGACAGTCACTTACCGAGCTTTCTCCAAGTATAAAATGTGATTGAAAACTAAAAGCTGTATGTCACTGGTTGATATTTATTTTATAAAAACAAGATTAAAACACTTGACTGAGTTTAGAAAAGGTGATTCATTGTCTATTACAAAATGAGTCAGAAGTGCTTCTAATCCATGTCTGACATAAGAAAGAGAAAGGTCCTTAACATATCCCCCCAACACCCCCCACTGAAACCTTGAAGAAGTTACTTTTTGCCCTCTCTCTTCATTTGCTAGCTGAAGGATCACATTTTCCTTTCCAAGTAGCATCTGACTGGTAGAATATATGTTGATAGAATTGGTTAGGTATGAAGTGTGAAGGCAATTTTAATATTGAATATTTAGTCCAGAACATTTCTTTTTGTACATGTAAGTGTAACTTAAACAAATCAATTCCATCTGATTAGGCTCACTTTACATGGTTAATGTACCGTGGACATGCTTTCTCCTCTGGTGCTTTTTCCAGAGATCACAGGAAGAACATTTAGATGTTCATTTTGCTTGTCACCCTGATGCACAAAAAATCCAACAGATTCAAAAGGAAACATTGCATTAAATTAAATCAGCTTCAAGTTCAAAGATTCATCATGTATGATAAACAAAACCAAAGAAAATGATAAGATGCAGTGTCACATTTAATATCTAAATCCATTCACAACTAGGTAATATCTAATTCTCTGTACCCTCACTGTATGCTTATATGGTATAGCTCCTTAGGGAAAGAATAAAAGCTCAAAGAACCTGGAGTTGGCAACTATAATGTGACGTTATAAATGATTTAGAGCAGTGGTTCTCAACCTTGGTTACACTTTATAACCACCTGGGGAGCTAGCAAAATTCTCAATTCTCTGGCCTCACCTCAGACTAATTAATTCAGAATTTCTGGGGTTAAGACCCAAGCATCAGTGTATTTTAAAGCTCCCCAGGTAATCCTGATGTGTGAGCAAGGTTGAGATCCTATGATTTAGAGAGTAGTTCTTAAAGGTTCACAGGCGCCATGCAAATCACTTAGAAGGCTTCTTAAAACTCAGGTTACTGGACCCACCTCCAGAGTTTCTCAGTCAGGTTTAGAACTCTAATTTCAAACTAGTTCTCAGATAGTTTTCTTGCTGCTGATTCAGGGACCACACTATGAGAACCACTACTTTAGAAGAACTCATGGACCTCAGATAAGAAGTAAATCCTATGAGATTACCATCGATTTGATCCTAGAAAAATGATAAAAGATACCTCTCAGTAATTCTGGGAGGTGGGACACAAAAAACCTCTATTACACATGAGATCTGTAGAAGACAGATAAAATGATCTAAATAAATCAATGTCCCCAGAATAGAAACCTGAAGTTCTATACAAGAAAAAATTCAACAAGCATGAGAATTTTAATATGAGTATAAGGCTGGAGAGGATGGAGGAGTATGTTTGTGATTTGAAATATTTGGGCCAAATAGGAAGGGAGAAAACTGTAAAACTAAATTTTTATGAGTTTGGAAAATTCAGAAACAAATTATTTTACATGTAGCTTTCATTATGAGATTAGGGGAACAAATCAAACTAAAAAATATGTCTAATAATGATGATAAATTTAAATTGGTCTTGGAATATATTTCACATATTTGACTATTCATGTTTTTATGTTCTGCAAGTTTGAAATATTTCATAAACTATAAGTAAGGATAGAACAGAGGAGGATCTATTTCAATTTCTTCTCCCACCCTGAGCTGATACCAAGATTGGATAAAATTATACTGACATGGGAAAAAACAAAACATTTTTGGAAGTATTCAGGCTCATATATTACATGGACATGAATATATGAATTCATGAATTAAAGCATATACATACTTGAATACTTACTGTATTTATTTATGGGGAAGAATTTTGGGAGAACTTCCAATTTCTATTTGTTTGATTTTGTATTTTTTATATAGTTAACTATATACTGTCTTTACTTGTACATTGCAGAAACAATAAGTACATAATATATAAAGAATATATTAGAAAATTGATTTAAATAAGAGATAAGGATAAACTAAGACCACAGCTGCCAAAAATAAAAACTACATATTCCAGCCCCCTTTGTAAGAAATTATGACTGTGTCCAAATTCTGGTTAAAGTAAGGAAGGCACATGTGTCATGTGTACCTTCATTGAGTATATTTAAAGCTACAGAGGCATGTCTCCCCTCCCTTCCTCCTTCCCTTCTTTCTTCCTTCTTTTTTTTTAAATTGAGAACTCATTTTTTAAAGCAGTTTTAGGTTCACGGCGTAACTGAGAGGAGATTATAGAGAACCCCATGTCCCCTTGCCCCGACACATGCAGAGCCTCCCCCATGATCAGTGTGTCCCACCTGATGGCACATTTGTTAAAACTGATAAATCTATGTTGACACATAATCACCCAAAGTCTGTAGCTTACATTAGGGTTTATTTTTGATGATGTACATTCTATTGGTTTGGGTAAATGTATAATAACATGCATCCAGCATTATGGTATTGTGTAGAGTATTTTCACTGCCCTAAAAATCTGTTCTCTGCTTACTCACCCTTCCCCTCAACCCTCACCCTCTGGCAACCAGTGATCTTTTTATTGTCTCCAGTTTTGCCTTTTCCAGAATGCCAAATAGTTGAAATCATATAATACATAGCCTTTTCAGATTGGCTTCTTTCACTTAGTAATATGCATTTAGGGTTCCTTCATGTCTTTTCACGGCTCGATTGCTCATTATTTTTTAGTGCTGAATAATATGCTGGAGGACATTTTGGTTACTTCCAAGTTCTGACAATTATGAATAAAGCTGCTATAAATATTCATGAGCAGGGTTTTGTGTGGACCTAAGTTTTCAGTTCCTATACTAAGGAGTGCCATTTCTAGAGTTTGTAGTAGTAATATGTTTAGTTTTGTGAGAAACTGCCCAACTGGCTGTACCATTTTGCATCTCCATCAGCAGTTAATGAGAGTTCCTGTAGCTCCACATCCTTGTCAGCATTCGGTGTCAGTGCATTGGATTTTGACTACTGTAACAGGTGTATAGTGATATATCACTGCTGTTTTAATTTGCATTTCCCTGACATATAATGTGGAGCATCTTTTCATATGCTTATTTGTCATCCTTATATCTTCTTTCATAATGTGTCTGTTAAAGTCTTTTGCCAGTTTTTCTGAGATTGTTTTTCTATTATTGAGTTTTAAGAGATCTTTGTACATTTTGGATATACATCCTTTATCAGATGTGTCTTTTACAAATATTTTCTCCCAGTCTGGCTTGTCTTCTCTTTCTCTTTAGTTGTCTTTTAGAAAGTAGAAGTTTTTAATTTTACTAAAGTCCAGCTTAGCCATTATTTCTTTCATGGATTATGTCTTTGATGTTATATCTAAAAAGTTATCACCAAGCCAAAGATCATCTAGGTTTTCTCCTATATTATCTTCTAAGAGTTTTATTGTTCTGTATTTTACATTTACTGCTAAGATCCATTTTGAATTATTTTTTGGGAAAAGTATAAGGTCTGTGTCTAGATTCTGTTTTTTGTTTTGTTTTGTTTTGTTTTTTTGGCATGTGGATGTCCAGTTGTTACAGCACCATTTGTTGAAGAGACTGTCATTGCTCCATTGTATTACTCTTGCTCCTTCATCAAAGATCAGCTGACCATATTTTGGAGGGTCTATATCTAGGCCATAGTCTGTTATACTGATTTATATGTTTGTTCTTCCTTCAATACCACAACATCTTGACTACCCACAGCTTTATAGTAGAGTTTGAACTCAAGTAGTGTCAGTCCTCCACCTTTGTTCCTATCCTCAGTATTGTGTTGGCTATTCTAGGCCTTTTGCCTCTTCATATAAACTGTAGAATTGGTTTGTGAATTTCCAGAAAATAACGAGTTTTATTTGGAAATTAATTCAACCTAAAGATCAAGTTGGAGGAACTTACAACTGGAAAATAGTCTTTGTATACATGAACATGGAATATCTATTTATTTATTTTTTATTTTGTTTATCAGAGTTTTATAATTTTATATATATATATATATATATATATATATATATAATATTTTGTTTGGTTTATACAAAACTATTTCATTGTTTAGGGTACTAACATAAAGTGTTTTTAATTGTAAAATCTACATGTTTATTGCTTATTTATAGAAAAGCAATTGACTTTTGTATTTTAACCTTGTATCTTATAACCTTACTAAAATTGTTTATTAGTTTGTTTTTTTATTATTTAAATTTTTTTTCTTATAGATGATCATAAAAAAATGAGTCTTTCTTTTCAATATGTATACTTCCTTTTTTTAAATTTGTTTTAATGCATCAACTAGAATTTCCAGTATGATGTTGAAAAGCAGTGGTGAAAGGGAACATACCTGCCTTGTTCCTGATCTTAGTGGGAAATCTTCAAGTATAGAACCACAAGGTCATAATGTTCCCTGTTGATTTTTTAAAAAGATGTTCTTTATCAAATTGAGGAAATTCACTTCTAGTCCCAGTTTACTGAGAGTGTTTTCCATGAATAGGTGTTGGATTTTGTCAAATGCTTTTTTGGCATCTGTTGATGTGATAGTGATTTTTGTGTTTTATCCTTTTGACATGATGGATTACATTAATTAACTTTAAGGATGTCAAACCAACCTTGCATACCTAGGATAAATCCCAATTGGTCATGATGTATGATTCTTTGTATATGTTATTGGATTACATTTGCCTTTTTCTTGGATGCAAGAGGATTTGTACATCTGTATTCATGAGAGATACTGATCTGTAGTTTTCTTGTAATGTCTTTGCCTAGTTTTGACATTAGAGTAATGTTTGCCTCATAAAATGAATTAGGGAGTTTTTCTCCTCCTTCTGTCTTCTGAAGGAGACTATAAAAAAAATCAATACATTTTATTCCTTAATGGTTGGCAGAATTCACCAGTAAACCCATCTGGGACTGATGATTTCTGTTTGAGGAAGTTATTACTTATTGACTCAATTTCTTTAATTGGCATTGGCCTATTTAGATATTTATTTCTTCTTTTGTGGTTTAATAAATTGTATCTTTCAAGGAAGTGGTCCATATCACCTAGGTTATCAAATTCGTGAGCATAGAATTGTTCTTGGCATTTCTTATCCTTTAAATATTCATATGTTGATGTACCCTCTTTCATTTGTGATCTTATTCATTTGTATCCTCTTTTTTTTTCGTAGTCTGGTTAGAGTCTTTTTGATTTTACTGATCTTTCAACAAACCAATGTTTGGTTTTATTGATTTTTCTCTATCACTTTCCTGTTTTTAACTTTATTGATTTATACTCTATTATTTCTTTTCTTTCTTTGGATTTAATTTATTAATTTTTCTACTTTCCTAGGGTAAAAACTTAGATTATTGATTTTTGAACCTCTAATATATACCAAATGCTATAAATCTTTTTAACCACTGCTTTCACTGTATCTCACAAATGTTAACAAGTTGTGTTTTCATTTTCATTTAGTTAAAATTTTTTTTTTATTTTTCTTGCGATTTCTTCTTCAACCCTTGTGTTATTTAGAAATGTGATATTTAATTTCCATGTGTTTTGGGGATTTTCTAGTTATGTTTTTGTTATACTAGTTTAATTCCAATGTGCTCTGAGAGCAGACAGTGTATGATTTCTATTTTGTCAAATTTGTTAAGGTGTGTTTTATGGTGCAGAATGTGGTCCATCTTGGTAAATTTTCATGAGAACCTAAGAGGAATGTATGTTCTGCTCTCTTGGGATAAAGTAATCTATAGATGTCAATTATATCTAATTGATTGGTGAGGTTATTGACTTCAGCTATGTCATTTACTGACCTTTTGCCTGCTGGATCTGTTTATTTCTGAGAGAAGGGTGTTGAAGTCTCCAACTATATACAAGATATATCTATTTTTTTCTTGCAGTTCTATTAGATTTTTCTCATGTAGTTGTACATTCCGTAGTTAGGCACATACACATTAAAGATTAATATGTCTTCTTGGAGAATTGACTCTTTTATCATTACATAATATCTTTCGTTATCCTTAATAACTTTTCTTGCTTGGAAGTTGCTCTGTCTGAAATTAATATAACTACTTCTGCTTTTTTTTTTATTAGTATCACGGTATACATTTCTTCATCCAGTTACTTTTAATCTGTATGTGCTTTATATTTAAAATAGGTTTCTTATAGATAACATATATTTAACTCTTATTTTTTGATCCATTCATGCATTTAGACCATTAATGTTTAAAGTGATAACATATTGATATGATCAAATTAATTTTTGCCTTATTTATTACTATTTTCTTATTCTTTGTTTCTATTTTTGTCCTTTTTCTGCTTTTCATGGTTTAAAACTGAGCATTTTATATGATTCAATTTTCTCTCTTAATATATCAATTATATTTCATTTTTTTTGTTGTTTTCTTTAGTGTTGCCCTAGAGTCTGCAATATACAATTACAGCTAATCCATGTTCATTTGTAAATAACTCTAAACCACTTCACAGATAGTGGGAGTACCTTATAATAACAAAATAGCCCTAATTTCTTCTTCTCACTTTTTGTATTATTGCTGTCATTTATTTCATTTTTATATAAGTGTGTGTGTATTATAAACATACATAATCAAATTTTTGGTATTTATTTGAATAAATTATTATCTGTTATATCAGCTAAGAACAAGAAAAATTTGTTTTTATCTTCACTTATTCCTTTTGGATACTATTCCTTTATGTAGATCAAAATTTTCCTTCTGTCTAAAGAACTTCTTTTAATATTTCTTGCAAGAAAAATCTACAGGCTACAAATATCCTCATTTTTTGTTTATCTGAGACAGGATTCATTCTTTATTTTTGAAGGATAATTTCACAGCATATAGAATTCTAGGTTGGTGGATATTTTTTCTTGCAAAACTTTAAATATTTTATTCCAGTCTTTTTTTGTTTTCATGTGTCTGACAGGAAGTTGGATATAATTCTTATTTTTATTTCTCTACATGTGGTTTCATTCTCTGGGTTCTTTCAGTATTTTTCTTTATCTTTGATTTTCTGTGGTTTGAAACTGATGTGCCTTGGTCTTGTTTGTTGGCATTTATCGTTCTTGGTGTTCTCTGATCTTCCTGGATCTATAGTTTATTGTCTAATATTAGTCTGACGAAATTCTCAGTCATTATTGTTTCACATATTTCCTTTGTTTCTTTCTCCTCCTTCTGATATTCCCATTATTTTGTATGTTACACCTTTTGTAGGTGTCCCACAGTCCTTGGATATTCTGTTATTTATTTATTTTTTTAGTCTTCTCTTTGCTTTTTCATTTTCAAGGATCCTATGGTATTTTCACTAGCTCAGAGATTCTTTCCTCAATCATGTCCAGTCTGCTAATGAGAGCATCAAAGGCATTCTTCATTTGTTAGTGTTCTTTTCTCTCTAACACTTCTTTTGGGCTCTTTCTTAGAATGTTCATCTCTCTGCTTACAGTGTCCACCTGTATTTGCATGCTGCCTAATTTATCCATTAGGCCCCTTAGCATTTTAATTATAATTGTTTTAAATTTTCAGTCTGATAATTCCAACCTCTGTGCCATGTCCAGTTCTGATATTCTGGCTCTTCAAATTGTTTTGTTTGTTTGTTTGTTTTTGTTGTTGTTGTTGTTTTGCCTTTGGTATGCCTTGTAATTTTTTTCTTGATAGCTGGGCATGATGCAGCAGTTATAATGAAGTACAATAAATAGACCTTTAGTAATGTGATAGAAGGAATATTCTGTAGTCCCGTGACTAGGTTTGAGTCTTTAAGTGAGCTCATACCCCTGGACCATGAACTTCCCAAGTGTTTCTGGTTTTGTGCCCCTGCTTAGGTGGAACAAGATGATGAGCATGGGCTGGAGTTGGTGGTTCTCCTCTCAGTGCATTAGGCTCTGATAATAACCCAGCAGGTTAAGCTCTGGTTAACTAGTTTCCTCTGAGGGTGGACTTTATTATGAAGAACAGAATCCTCTTGTGTCTTCTAAAATGGTTTCTTTTTCTCTTTCCTTGACTGAAGTGTGGTGGAAATTTTCTCCACTTATATTGTGAGAACCTGGTTAAGCTCTTGGAGGTTCATCTCACAATATGTAGGGGCCCTTTCTATAACTGGGTCCCCCGGGATTTTTAAGCTCTGAGACTTGTTCGTGTTGAGCCTCCAGGAATTTGTCAGTTATAGCTCTGGTTCCTGCAGAGGTTTCTGCTCATGGATCTCTGCTTGGTAAACCACAACTCCCAGTCTTGGCAGCAGCAGTTTGCCCTGTGTCCCCCACTGTCTTACTGAGGCGAGAAGAGTTGTTGGTTCTTCAGCCAGGTCAGCTCTTGACTTGTTAGTTAGACTGCGTGGCAACTTCCAAGCTCCTTACATGCAAACTAGAAACTGGGGCATGTTTGTCTTTGCCCCTTCCTTTTATGGGAATGCATCTGATGGCTGCAGCATGAACAGCTGAAATCACGAAGCAAAAGCCACCTGCTGAGGAGGGAGATGTAAACCACCAGAAGGAGCCTTGGTTCCTAACACCGTGGGTTGACATTCCAGCCCTACATTCCTGGACCCAGACTTCTAGAACATGAAAGAAAAGTGATCTCTAATTGCTTTTAATTGGCTGGGTTTGTTGTTGTTGTTGCTGCTTTGGTGTTTAAGGTCACTTGGCACTGAACCATATCCTAATGTTACTATGATGAGGAATAAGGTCTGTTTTACAAAACTTGATTTCTAGGATAATGTTGATGGTCCGAACATAATATATAAGGATATCACAACTGAGGTAGGGCTTCTGGGAGAGATGATAAACATTCTGTGGCAATTTCTGAAGTCCTGCCAGCACTCTGAGGGTTCTGTCATGGCAGGTATGTGGCAGGTATGTTGGAGGCACTGCTTCTGAAGCTATCTTCCAGATGCAGGAAGTGAATTACACCTCTCTGTTTATTAAACAGGTTGATTAAATTCCTAAAAGGCCAGAGCATTAATACAGAATAGAGTGACCTATGTCCCAGTGAAAATACATGTAATTAGTAGAACTTCAGAAGTTACTTTCCTAGCTTTAGTTTTTCAGTTTGGAGCTTACTGAACAACCATTGCACAACTTTAACAAGAACGTACAGAAAATCAATAAACTGAAAAGTTCAATGTAGTATAATGTGACTAAATTTGAAAATATTGTGTGATATGGTATTATAATGAGCTAACCCTCCCAGGTTTTTTCTTGTTACAATAATCCCTTTTAATGCATTGGAATCCTCCAATAATGTAACTTTTATTTTAAAGTCAAGTCATTTCCGTACAGCAGGGAGTGATCCCTTGAGGAAACGTGATCTGAAGTTCTTTTGTTTTTTAAGTAAAATGAATGTCAGGTAAAGTATCTAAATAACCCCTGAAAAATCAGAACTCCTCCACAGTGAATTCTCAGTGTGTGAAATCAAGACTCAGTGGAAGTATAAAACTGTAAATACGTCGGGGCTCCTTTCAGATTAGTAAATAGGCTCTGCAATGCTGGGACCATTGCGAAGACGGGCAGTGTGCAGATTTCTCATTGCTTTGAAAAAGAGAGAGCTCTTATATTTAAGGAGAAGAGTTCTTTTTATACTTTGAATTTGGGAGTTGTCAAATTTAACTTGTCTCTAAAGTGAGCATGCTTGCCATTTTAATTCATTGATGACACTGAGTAACTGGAAACTCAAATGCTCTCAGTTACACACCATTTTCTTCTTGTTACTCATATATCAGTACAACCCTCCAAAATGTTAAGGAAATATTGAACTATTCTATTCAAAATGTTCAACTGTTTGCAAATTAGCCTAGCTGCTAATAGTCCAGCATAGTGCATCTCACGATTGTCCAGGCCACTCAGTTTCATGCTCCTGGATATGAAGTGTGGCACAGAAGGCAGGGTTCCCCAGGCTCACCCACGAGGATAAGTCAGGAGGTTAGTTAGCTGTTCCTCCCTTTGGAACTGTCAGCAGAGAAAGCAAGAGGGCAAAATACATAATGCATGGCATACAGTTGTCTCTAAACATGAACATCGCTGGGTCTCTAATAAGTCAGGCAAGCAGAAACGTCTGGAAGCTGGGTTCTGGCAAAGAGAACCAGAAGAGAAAGTGTGCATAGTGTAAAAGTGCAGTTATTTCAAACTATGATCACTCCCGCAAGCATTCAGAAGCACACTCCTGTGCGGTTCAGGGTCAGGGGTAGTTTTCCAGGACCTGGAAAGTAGACTGGAAAGAGAAAGACAAGAAATATGTTAGGAGACAGGTGTGCTTAGGCAGGCTGTTAGACAGACACTCAGGAACAGGGACAAGGGCAGATGCTTGTTTGAACACAAATGGTTCAAGTCGAAAAATTCTGCTCTGGAAATCTCAGCATTAAAATCAAAGTCAGCTTTGGCTGAGAAACAATGAAGTTCCCCTGAGGAAACTTAATCCTGAGACTTAGAACTAAATATAAAAACTTAGTGATTATGATAAGGCCTCAAAAAAAAAAATAGAGGAGAGGGAAGAGGAGAGGGGCACTATTTAGTGAAATTTAGCCTGTGCCAAGAACCATTCTAAGCATTTTATCTGCATTCACTCATTGAATCCTTACAACCCTATTGTAGTGGATTGAATGGTGGCCCCAAAAGATATATCCTTTCCCCCATAGCCATGAATATTATCTTATTTAGAAAAAAAGGTCTTTGAAGATAAAATTAAGTTAGGAAAGTTGAGATGAGATCCTGCTGGATTGCCTAGTGGGCCCTAAGCCCTTTTAAGGGATACATAGAAAAGGCAGACAAAAGAGGAGGTAGAAATCAGAGGGATGTAGCCACCAGCCAAAGAATGCCAACAACCATCAGGAGATAAGGAACAGAATCTCTCCTAGAGCATCTGGAGGGAGTGTGTCCCTTCTCACACCTGGATTTGGACTTCTGGCCTTCAGAAATGTGAAGTTAAATTCTGTTGTTTTAAGCCACCAGGTTTGGGGAATTTCGTCACAGCAGCCACAGAAAACTAATATACCCATGATGTAGATATCACATTGTCCACATTTTACAGATGAAGATGCTAAACCTCAAGAAGGTTGGAAAGAGTCCCAAGATTACATGGCTGTCATGTGACAGAGAAAGGACTGAAATCAAAGCAGTCTGTCTACGAACCAGCATCCTCAATCCCTATATTCCACCATCAATTCACAAAACCATGAAACTTACTGAGTAAAATTATACAAGGAGGCAGAGCTCCTTTCCTGCTTTCATCAAAGGTCAGAAAACATTGAGGCTGGAATTTGCAGATTAGCAGTGACTTTAGCTGTGGGAAACTGGGCAACTAGGAGATGAGAAAACAATGTGGGAGGTGCGCAACTGCTCCAGTAATTAAACATCTGTTAGGTGCTCTGTGTCATCCTATCTGGCTCACAATCAAACAAAGATTTGAAACCAATAAGCATGGTTTTAGGAATATAATACAAAGCTAGAAGCTGATTAAAAATATGAATCTAATGGAACGTTTTTAAATATCATAAAAACAAATTAGTTATAGAGATTTTTCATCTTCTTTGTCATAAATATAGTTTAACATTACTGAACCGGCTCAGGCACGGATGAAAGTATCTATATTACTTTAATTCTGAAATAGAAATGAGGATTAGAAAGAAGGTGTTTCAGTAGAACTGAACAGGTGGGCTTGACTTTCTGGACCACTGAGAGCACAGATCTCAAGCCCTGATTCCCACGTGCAGGAGCCATGAAGAGAGTGAAGTCATGAAATGCGCGTGCGTCTCAGCTCTCGTCAGAGATTACCCAATCCCTTGAGATTTTTTTCCCTCTAATTTATTTTCCGAAATGCCCTGGGCCACCTCATTTACCTCTTAATTTCTTGAAATTCTTACACATGAACTGGGGAGTGGGCAGTGGTTACTGGTAAATATTCAACAACCTGCTTTCTGCAAAAATGCCCTATTTATAATATATGCCGGTGTCTCTGGTCTAAATACTCCCATCGTGGCCAATTTCAAGCTACCAAAATGTCATTACTGAATCTGGGGTAAGAAAGAGATGCACAATCGCACAGCATTACATTGTACTTCCACATTACTGACAGACATAAATAACCTCAAGCATATATATATATATATAATGTTGAATGGTAGTAGAAGTATTAGGAAGTGATGTTTTGAGTGTTTATTACTTCTTTTAACATAATGTATTCAATTCTGTTTAAACAACTTAATTTTTAATAATGACTATATATAAGAAGAATCTCACAAAATTCTTGAAAATGTATTGGTTCTCATGGGCCCGTACAAGCTGGCTCTAGCATGCAGTGGGAGTACGATTTGTGTTTTTAATCAGCTCTGTCTTTGAATTTTTATTTCTGCTCAGTTTAGATTTTGGATTTGTTCATTATTCCATGCCTTCTATTCCTTTGTAACCCTACTAAAATACATTCTGAACATTACTTCAATACTTTATTCTCTAAAATATGATCGATACAATGCTGTACAAGTAATAGGTGTTTACAAATATCTGGAAATGACTGGGAACTTTTTTATTAGAATGCCGTACACAACTAAAAATTTAATGTTAGTCTGTCCTTATTTGTCATAGTTAGGAGGCCATTCTGATCCATAGAATTTTTCTCTGACCACAGGTCTACTTTTTTCCTGATTCATAGGCCACTTACCTCTTTTTCTTGTTTATTCCTAACTAAAAAATCCTATTACTTTAATTGTACAAGGTATATTTGTTGGTACTCGTCCCTAGTCACCTTCTAACATATGCCTCACATCCTCAAAATTTTACATCAAGGTATTTTTTTTTAACATAAATGGTTCTCAATCTAAAAGGAATCCTTGAACTATTTGGTAAATTAGTACTGCTGGTGCTTGCTACAACCACAAGCAAGGATAAGGACTACATGGTCAGAAACTGTGACGAAGTGGTTCATTAGAGACCTTAGTGGACATAACAGCAGTTAAGATACTCAGAATTTACAGATCCCAGGGCAGAGCGGCAGAAGGAAGGCAAAGCAGAAGGTGGTTGAGTTCAGTGGGCATCAGCATCCAGAGTCCATGGGGTGACCTCAACATAGAGATAAGATTCTCACTCAGGAAAGCACTTCTAATACACTTCCTGTTTCTTCACAAAATAAGGACAACCCAGCCTATAGAGAAGCAAAAATGGGAGATCAGAAGCCTGGATAACCTTGAAAAGAGAAGTTGGTAGTCTTCCTCTACATATCCATTACATGATTCTAGCAGCCAACCAGCATTATCTTCATATCACCCACAGTACTCAGGAAAGAGTGTTTGATAAACCTGGAGAATATTATTTAATAATGTTGAGGGTAAAGCAGTTAAATCCAACATTTGGAATAGCTGTGGACACCACAAGGATGTTGCATTGCCCAGCTTCAGGTGATACCATTCATAGAGTCAATGATAGGATTGGCAACTGCAGACATGCTGCCATTCATCATCATAAAACGTTATAAAGCCCCAAGCAGCAACATGTAATTCTATTGCCTTAGCTATAATGTAAGTCTCTAAGACATAAATAATAATATTTACAATGTCAGTGAGTATAAGAAACAACATAATCCTATACTGTATTAATATAGCCCATCATTTATAATTTTTACCTAAATTCTTGTTTTTCATATTATAATTTTAACCATGATTACCTTATGACATTGAGATAGTACCAGTTTTACATAAAAATAAATTAGTAGTCCTTAAGACATGTGCATGTACGTTTCTGTAATCACAAAGAATATTACAGAATATAAGCACATTACCTGACTTCTGTGAAAATAATCCTGTCTTATTGTATTTCAAATAAGAGAAGAACACGCTATATTAGACATGGCATAATGGGTATATTAGTTTGAAATCCATTTCAGGTAAAATTTCCATTTTGCTAAGCTTGGTTGGATATCAGAATTACTGCAGTGTAGTCAAACATCATAAAAAAATAAAATTTTATTTCTAAGGCATACACAGAGGAGACTATTGTTCGTTGGGTCTTTTCTTATTTGTTTAAATAAAACAGATGTTCAATGCACATTTCTTTTACAAACAATAACACCTCTTCACCTCTCTTTGGCTCTTTTTGCCATGAGGGCACATGTGGACTTACACACTGTATTTCCTAGGAGTAAAAATATGTTTGTACCTGTATGTATTTAATTTTCTCTCCTTGTTTTCGAATGTAGTAGGAGAGATTCTTAATGAAATTTAATGGTATCTAAAATGCACTCTTGGTAGTAAGTGTTCTTTTTAAATATGTTTATTGTTTAAATTTGTTCTTATAAAGCATGTTTCCCACATTTGGCTCTAGATTGTGAGCTTTTTGAGGGTAGGAATCCATCCTGTTGATCTTTGTATATAAGCACATCTAATCATTTAATAGATGTTTATAAATATTTGTCAACTGAAAAGGAGCACAGTAAGTCTGAACACAATCCCAAATGTCAGAGCTATTTAGTAGAAAACTGAAAAACCAGAAAGGGCTACAAGGCTGAAGTCTGCAGCTGAATGTCAGAACGTTGGTTGGGGAGAAAAGAATAAGAATGTGGCGGTGGGCTTTGGAGAGAGAACCTTGAAGCAGAAGGATGGCCAAGCGGAGCAATGTTAGGAGACGCCCCTGGCCATGGTAGGGTGCTGTTATGGGAGCTGTCACGGAGACTGGGCAGAGGCCACAGCCGGCGTTGCAGCCTCTCACCCGGTCCTGGCTTCTCCATAACCTCCTTTTTCTCTGACCGGCGGTAACATTCCTCTGTGCTCTGGGAATTTTACCCTGAATCTTGTGAACACCCATGTCTCAGTTCCCCTCATTTATTTCAAAACCTTCCATTTTTCTACCCTATGTCCCCCTAAGATCCCACAGCTTTCATAGGAATCATTAGTCAAGTGAAAATGAAAGCATCGGTGGGGTCACCGACCTGTGAAACAGATTCCTTCCCACAGGCAGTGTTCTCATGTAAAATGGGTGGGTAGGGGAGAAAGTGAGAAGGAGGGAGGGAGGGAGGAAGGCAAGGAAGGAAGGAAGGATGGGGAAAGAGAGGGAGAAAAGGAAAGAAAATAAATATGTTTATTTCCTTCCTGTTAAAAGACAAAGTTTGGGGAAAAATCTATATGTAAAAAACGATTTACATCGTGTAGTGAGAATACATGTCAGTGTAAGTTTAAACACAGGAACAGTATAGAAAAAGAAAATCTTAAATTTGTTTTTTTGTTTAATGACCATAGATTTGTGAACACATTAGTTAAATAGAATTTTAATTGCGTTTATAATCTATGCCATCTCTTTAGAACTATGATCCTGTTAATGTTTTTTTTTTTCAGGCGTGATGCCCATATATTTAGGTCACTAAAATAAAATCGAATGGCACTAATAGAATCAAGTCTAAATGAATTATATCATACATTGTCAAAAAACATAGATAATTAAGCACAGAATTTTTAAATTTCCAAATATTTTTCCATCTTAAATGTCAGTGAACATATTTTATGTCTTTAATTATATAGTGCTTGTTTTTTTTAAATTGCAGTTGTTATTGATTATGGGCTAGATTCAGTCATTTTTCTTTTTAATTATAAAACTAACATAATATGTCAATTCTCATGAGACTTCATCTTCAATTAAGTATCATTTTTATTCATTTTATTTAATTTATTCAAACACATTATTTAAATATATATTTAAGTTGAACTCAGCATGAGAGTTGAAATGTATGAAAGATATAGTTTCTGACTTGGGCGAACCTAGTATAATGAGGAAACAAAGGAGCAAAAGACAAAAATTGCAGCCTGAAGAAGTCAGGGAAGATTCCTTGGAATTTGGAATGGAATTGGGGAGTGACAGTGGTTAAAGCCGAGTAAAGGGCCATCATGAAGGGCCTTGCACATGATGTCATAAAGCTGCAATCATTTGACATGGGTTAAGAGGGGAATTACGTTTTCCTATTTGTTCTGTAGAAAGATGACTATGTTGTGTTATGGAGTATGAGTTTGAGGTGAGAAAGAATAGTCGAGGGGACCTGTGAGAGAACCATTGCAGTCATCTGAGCAAAAATCTTGAGGATCTGAATTAAATCAGTAACGGCAGGAAGGAAAGAAGAGCAGGTACATGGCAGCCATCAAGGTGCCACTAGGGTTTGTCTTCAAGAAAGCACTTGATTTTCAGCTGCGAGTGCAGTTAGCCAACTGGAGTGTCTTTGAGATGTGCTGCTGTGTTTGAAGTGAGGTCATACTCATCCCCAGTAGCCCCAGCCGGTGACCCGCACAGCTGTCATCCTTGTAGAACATGTAGCACCTGTGGAAATGGCTCTGGCCATTTCTGCCCAACAGAGGGCTCTTCTGTGGTCGGTGTCTGGTGCCGAGTTCCCTGCCAGGTCAGCTTAGATTTTGTCAAACCCGCCTTGCTGTCTGAAACTCCCAGCCCAATCCTGTTTCCTCCTCCCTCTCCTTTCACGGCTGTCAGATCTGCAACACAACCCAGCGGCTCTTCCTGTCCAATTCTGCTGCTTTCCCTCTTCATCTTTCGTGGATGTCACACCTGAATAAACTGCTTGCACTCATGTCTCCGGCTCAGCATCTCCTTCCAGAGAAAATGTGATAGCCACAAAGTATTTGAGAAATAATTAGAAGATAGAGTTGACAAGAACTTCTCTGTACTGTACATAAAATAAGTCAGAAGGATAATTCAAAGACAACTCAGGATTTTTGCCTGAATGGCACTTCAGCTCACTAAAACAGAGTTACAGGAAAAAGAGTAGGTCTGGATGGGGTGAGTGTCGGGGACAGTGAAACTGACATTCCTGTGGGACATGCAGTAGTTCGGACCCATAAGTAACGATATAGAGGTTTAGAGCTCCGAGAGAACTCAGGTTTGTCTGTGTGCTTTAAATATGCATAGCTTGCACATATGAGCATTTTGTTCATTTTGATTGATTAATGAAACTACAATTCTAGAATGCAACAGATGTCCAATTGTATCACTAATTTGGGTAGTTGTGACGAATGTTTGTGATTATACTCTGACACCCACACACGCAATAGATAGTATCACACAGTGGTCAGCACACCGGCTTTTCTAGTCACTGGGGATGCAAACTTCAGTAAACATTTTGGTGCATTTTTTTTTTCCAATTGAGAAATGGGATCAAAATGGTACTAACCTTATACGATTCCTATGATAATTGAATGAGGAAATGGATAACTCTTAGAATTATCCCTGGCATAAGGCTATTTTTCTACAAACTATTACATGCCTTTGTATCTCTTATAGTGCCTTGCAGGTCATTTTTATGTAGTCCACATTTAATATGCGCTTGTCAAGACAATTAAAGGGATATAAATGAAAATAAAATAGTTATTTCTGAATCCCATGGACGTGATACCCTAAATAACAAGAATTGACTTGTAAAAGTTGGAATTTGATCCCAGCCACTCTCTGCCATATCCTTTTGTGATTTTCTAGAATTCATAGCAAGAGAGGAGGCAAGATGCTAAATCCTCCCCACCTCTGAGTAAGAACATTGTTGTCAGAATCAATCTGCTCCCTCCCAAACCCCTTCCAAATGTTACAGTCACACATGCCACGAGAAATTTAGCCTTCAAAGAAGATAAAAAGTTGTGTTGTTTTTAGTACATTAGTAGTGACATTCTTATAGGAATAATGAGTGAGTCACTATCAGATCAGTTAAATGTCATTTTTAACTATAAGTTTTTATTTTTGTTACAATTAACTGAATTAAATCTGAGTATTTTTGTAAATCTGCATCAGGGCTTAATTTTCATTCTAGGTCCTATATTAGAGATCCTAGCTCGAATGCCAAGATGATAAAAACATTTACTTCTTTATCCCACTCTTGAAAATTCAAGCTAATTACTGATATCAAATTATATTATTTTTTTATTGGGATATAATTGATATAACATTTGATTAGTTTCAGGTGTACAGCAAAATGATTTGAGATACACACACACACACACATATAGTGAATCTATTGCCACACGTAGTTAAAAAATGTTTTTCCTCGTGATGAGAACTTTTAATGTTTACTCTCTTAGCAACTTCCAAATTTACAATACAGTATACTTAACTTTAATCAGCATGTAGCCCATCAGATCCCCAGGACCGATTTATCATATAACCGGAAGTTGGTACCTATTGAAAAACCACTTTCACTCATTTTGCCCCCCTGCCTCTGGTCCTAGTAACAAGCAATTCTTTCCCTTATGAATTTTGTGGGATTTTTTTTGAAGATTTGAAATACAAGTGAGAGAAATCAGTATTTTTTAAATTTATTTCACTTAGCATAATGGCCTCAAGGTTGTTCATCCATGTTGTTGCAAATGTCAGAATTCCATGGCTGAATAATATTTGATCAATCATTCATCAGTGGACACTTAGATTGCTTCCATGTCTTGGCTGTTGTAAATAATGCTGTTGTGAACATGGAGGAGATTTTTTTTTGAGTGAGTATTTTCTTTTGGATAAATTCCCAAAGTGGAATTGCTGGATTATGTGGTGGTTCTATTTTTAATTTTTTGAGGAACCTCCATACTGTCTTCCGCAGTGGCTGTACCAATTTGCAATCCCACCAGCAGTGCATAGGGTTCCCTTTTCTCCACATCCTTGTCCACACTTATTGTTTCTTGTCTTTTAGATAATAGCCATTTTAATAGGAGTGAGATGATATCCCACTGTGATTCGCATTTCCCTAATGATTAGTGATGTTGAGTACTCTTTAATGTACTTGTTGTCCATCTTTATGTCTTTGTAAAAATGTCCACCCGGATCATCTGCCCAATTTTTAATTGGATTGTTTGGGGTATTTTTGCTATTGAATTTTATGAGTTTTTTAAAATATATATTTTGTATATTAACCTGTTATCAGACATGTGTTTTGCAAATATTTTCTCTTACTCAGATTGCCTTTTTATTTTATTGACAGCTTGCTGTGCAGAAGCTTTTTAGTTTCATGTAGTCCTACTTGTTGATTTTTGTTTTTGTTGCTTTTGCTTTTGGTGTTAAATTTAAAAAATCACCACCAAGACCAGTGCCAAGGAGCTTAATGCCTAGGTTTTCTTTTAGGAGTTTTATGGTTTCAGGTCTTAAATTCAACTTTTTAATCCATTTTTATTTAATTTTTGTGTGTGGTAGAAGATAGTGTTTCTTTTTCATTCTTTTTTATGTTACTGTCTAGTTTTTCCAATACCATTTAATGAAGAAACTGTTCTTTTCCCTTTGTATGTTCTCGCTATTTTGTCATATACTAAATGACCATATGTGTAGGGGTTTATTTCTGGACTCTCTGTTCTGTTCCATTAATCAATGTGTCTGTTTTCATGCCAATACCTTGCTGTTTTGATTACTGTAGCTTTGTAATACAGTTTGAAATCAGTGGCATGATGTCACCAGCTTTGTTGTTCTTTCTCTAGATCGCTTTGGCTATTTAAGGTCTTTTGTGGTTCCATAAAAAAAAATTAGAATTATTTGTTCTATATCTGGAAAAAAAATGCTATTGGAATTTTGATAAGGATTGCATTGAATTTGTAGATGTCTAGGTGATATTACATTTTAAAAATATTAATTATTCCAGTCTTTGAGTACAATATATCTATTTGTGTCTTTCATCACTGTCTTATAGTTTCAATTATAGATCTTTTCTTAGTTAAATTTATTCCTAGATATTTTGGTTTTTTTAATGCAATTTTAATAGGATTGTTTTCATAATTTCTCTTTAGGAAGTCATCGGTGTACAGAAATGCAACTAATTTTTTATAAATGGATTTTATATTCTATGACTTTATTGAATTTGTTTGTTAGTTCTGACAGTTTTTGGTGGAGTCTTTAGAATTTTCTGCAAGTGATATCATGTCATCTGCCCTTAGATACGATTTTACTTTTTCCTTTCTGATTTGAACACATTGTATTTCTTTTTCTTGCCTAAGTGCTCTGACCAGGACTTCCAATACTCTGTTGAATAAAAGTGGCAAAAGTGGGCATCCTTGTCTTGCAACTGATGTTAGAGTAGAAGTTTTCAGCTCTCACCATTGAATATGATGTCAGCTGTGGGTTTGTCATTTATGGCCTTTATTATGCTGAGGTATGTTCTCTCTATACCCTTCATACCCTCTTTGTTGAGAATTTGTATCACAAATGGGAGTTGTAAGATCATGTTTGTTTCCATACCCTCTGTGAGGACACATGCCTGATAGCAATATTTTTTCCATTTTGGTGTGCCTTTAAATAGTCTAGAAAAGACAAGAATATGCCAACATGTTGGAGTTTTGTGATATTTCAATTTTAAAAAATAATTTTGTTACTTTTCAATTGTAGTTAGCATACAATATTATATTAATTTCAGGTGCCCATATTTCACTTTTTAATAGAATAGTTAAATAGGATATTTGAATTGAAGCTTATCCCAGAAATTCTAGAGTAAATGATATCCTAAGTATGAGATATATTCACTAAAAATGATCCTACAATATTAAATCATTTTATGTGAATGAACTTAGAGCCTGAGTAAAAACTTAGAGGTGAAAATTCATGTCAGAACCCAGTGAATAATATATAAACACACTCGCAGCAAAAAATAAAGGCTTTAATGTTGTTCATATGTAATATCCCTTCAAGTTAGCCTTGCATTTATTCATAGACTAACCCTGTGCTGAATTTTTTTAAACGTGTTCATAATGTAAACTGTAACTTAGCATTAACAACCTCTACATCACTTTATCTCAGACAATAGGAGCATTACGTGTTCAAATGCAAAATTATTATATATTCTGAAATATAATTTTGGATGTTTCATAATTCAAATTACATGATATTAACTATAGCTATATTTTGTATTAGAGTTTTGTTTTCTCTTGCATCCAGAAGCATCAAGCTCATTCTTAAATGTAATTTCAGGTTAACAGAGACTGCTTAATTAGCAACTCGTTGAACCGGTAGCATTGCAAAGTAATTCTGCTCTGACAATTTTAACAAGTATAATAATATCATATACACAGTTGCCTCATAGAAATGATAACTGATAGTGTCCAGCTCAACTTTCCACCTGATGCTAAAGTTCACTGGCAGTTGGCCATTCAGGTTCCACTTAACCTGAGTGATGGGACCTCACTACCTGATGAGTTTTATAGTTTGACAGCTTCAGACTTCAGACAGTTCTACAGTATTCAAATATTCACACAGTTCAACATATTTCTTGGCAATTAACTCATGGGAGAAATAATGGATAATATTAAAATGACAATAATTTATATTAACTTAGTTCCCTTTACATGTAATATGAATTTTTTAAGAGAGAACATAGCCTCATAAACAAAGGTTATGTGTGTGTCTCATTCAGAAGGATGAGGCACCAATAATTGCCCCCTAGTATTAAAACCAACAGACAGCTTTCTCTACCCTATTTCCAAGATCTATGCTTAAATCTCACATTTTCCAGCCATTAGCTCCCTACGTTCTTGACTTTATACACTCAACTACTGTTTGACACTGTTATTCATATTAATTGAATTACCTCCAAATCCTATCCCGAGTAAGGTGGTATGACCTCCCATGGATTGTCCTTATTTGAGAATTCCAATTTACTATCACAACACTATAATATTTCCTGGTTTTGATTGACCCAGCTCCAGGTTCTGCATGAGAGACCCAAGGCATTTTGCTGGCCACCCTGTAGGTAGCCTACTAATGATTTACAAACAGGCAGAGAAATCTTTAAAGAAGTATTCAGCAAGGATCTTGAAGGCAGCAAAGGAGAAGAGTAAATTAGCTAACCAGCCATATGAACCATAGCTAAAGATGAGTGAAGACAGAGGCCAATTTCACTATTTTCATTTGAATTTGCCAGTTTTCTCCTTAAGTGAGCCAACTTTGAATTAGAATTATGTAGAAGAAAAAAAGTAGTACGTGTGGAAAATGATGAGTGTTTCTCACGCTAATGAGATTCCCTTAATATTTCTTAGCTGGGACTTCAATCTTAGACATAAAGATAAAGCACACAGCCAATTCCAGCAAGCCCCACTGAGGCGTGGGTGGCCCTGGAGCATGTGGGTGTCTCAGGAGATAGTGATCTGGCTGGGAGTACTTTAAGAAGAATGTCTGTGGCAGAGATCTGAGGATCTCACAAAATTCAAAGCAAAGTATTTGGATCTCTACTTGGAAAAATTTCTACAAATGCTGCAAGGGGCAGAAGCAAGAATTACAAGGTCTCATTTCTCAGCCTCCCCAGCTCCCCTGTGGAGCATCCATTGATTTCAAAGACTTGCCAGGCTTGCATCAGCTCTGGGCCATGGACCCAGGCAAGAAATGGACCAAAGACAGGAATAGAAAGGCTGGACAGGGGGAAGGGAAAGTTTTGTAGATACTTTAGTACAAAAGAGTGACCCTTTCTTCTGATCTGTATAAGTACGAATGCAGTAGACATACATGTCCATCATAAGTTCATAAACTTGTTTATAGTAGAAACTATATCATATATAAGATACCATTATACATGATTATGAAGTATATGAAGAACAAGGAAAATGCATATTTTTTTTTCCAGAAAATTTGATCAGAGGGAAACTCAGATAGGAGCAGTGAGGGTATTAGAGAATGCCACTATAAATCCTAGTGTTTTTTCTTACCAATTTACCATCAATTACTATTTTTCATCAGTGAGACTGTAGTGAGAGATACAACTTCATTCAAATTGATTTAGGCCTGGGTAATGAAAGCACAGAGAGTGAGATATTTGCTGGGGAAAAAAATTATTCATATGAAGACTTTGGACTATAGGTATATCTCTGTTTCTTTCCTATGCCTTAAATTTTAATTTTTCACATTAGGTATTTGTTCCATGTGGCATTTATTCTTGTGTTTGCTGTGGTATGGGAATCTTTTTTTTTTTAATTTTATATAGGTAACAATTTATCCCAAATAATTTATTAGAATGGTGTTCTTTTTCTAGGAATACACGATAGTACCTCTCTCAAGTTTCCATAAATGTTTCGGCCCATTTCTGGGCTCTTCACTAAGTGACATTTGTGCTCTTATTCAAATAATGAACTATCTTTAACTGCTATAATTTTAGAATAAATATTGATATATGGTAGTAACCCCCACTCAAGCTCCTTTCTCTTCTTCAAAATTGACTGGTATTTAATTTGTCAAGTAAATTAGGATCAGAGGGTCAAATTTCACTAAAACTATAGAAATTTTACCTTAAATTACATCTACATTATAGAATGAGTTTACATCTATATACCATTTCATTTTCATCTCTGTTAATATACAATCAAAAGAGAATTTCCGGATTCTAAGCAGCACATCTGCTCAGCTACCGATGTCTGTGTCACTGCATGCACACGGTGCTGTAGATGACCGTTCTCTTTCTCACTGAAGCCAGTCCTACCCATTCTGTGCTCTCTTCTGCTTCATCGAGCCCATCTCTCCAGCACTTCTGTCCTTTTCTCTTACATCTCTACCGGCTTACTCTCATCTGTATACAAAGATGATGCTATTTCTGCCATCTTAAAAAACTACTTTTGCTTGAGCCCCTGTTTTCCTCCAGTTCCCTGTTTTCCTATGTATGCCATGAAATTATTCAAAAGCATTGTTTTAACTTCAGTTTTTCTCTTTCTAATCTCTTTTAAATTCCTCCAAATCAGATTTCTCACCACTCCATTAAAATCGCTCTCATCAGTATGACCAGTGTTCACCACATTGCTACATCCAGTTCCGTTCTGTTTTTCTAGAATATAGACCAATTTACATAATTACAAATATGAGGACTTAAAAAAGCCTAATACATTACCTTCCACCTTCTAAGGTCTTCTCGCTAGGCCACTAATCAAATTATCAGACAAATTAACAAGAGAAAATCAAATCGAATACATGCACATGAGGAATTCACATAAGCATAAGAATTCCAAAGATAGTGAGGCAACATTGGGTATATATGATATTTTTGGATAGAGGAACCAGGATAGATGGGGTATTAGACTTCAGAAGTGAGAATGGGTGATTTACAAGTTGAGAAAGAGCAGAACATACATGGAAGAAAATGTTTTACTAGGCACCTCAGAAATAATGGCGCACAGGGGCATCTAGCTAACAGGCTTGGAGTCATCCTGAGAACACTGGGGTGAAGATACTTAAGGTGATCAGGCCCCAGCTCCCTTCCTAAAGCAGGTTCTCTGTCTGAATCACAGGGGCAGGACAGGCAGGAGGGCCAAAGGTTCCTTCTGAGTCTTGTTTCTTAAAAAGCCATTTACAATCAATACCCCAAACAGCAGCTTCAGAATTGCAAACTTGTGGCTTCCTTCACAAATGCAGTGGCATATCATTATTATATAATCTTTTCAGTGTTTCCAGCATCTGTAGAGAGTGATTTTGTCTTTTATTTCTACCTAGTCTCATCTGTTTTTTTTTTCCTTTCCCTTCAGAGAATATTTTTTGTTGTTGATCTCATCAGTTTCTACCCTTGCCTTCAATTTTTTTTGTTATGCTTCCTTTGTACTTATTTCACTGTTCTTTTTCGGCCTTTTCAAGAATGAGATGTAGATTGATCTTTTAAATCTTTTTCCTAATGAAAATATATTTCTAAAAGTTTTATATGTATCATTGTATTACTATTATTTTCAAAATATTTTTTAATTTTCAGTATAATTGTTTTTATGACTCATGAGGTACTTAGACCTACACCACCTAATTTCTAAACATAAGTTTTTCTTTTTCTTAGATCTCTATTTTATTGCCTGGAGATCAGAGAATATGCTCTATCTTATTTAATTCCTTTGAAATGTGTTAATACTTGCTTTATAATCTAGCATATTATAAAATTCTTTTTGTGAAAAGATGTACATCTTTTATGTGAACTTGAAAGGAATATGTATGTTGCATTATTAGGGTACTCTATATAAGATACTAGACCAAGCTTCATAATTATGATGTTCAAATTTTCTGAATTATTTTTTATCTATTTGTTCTGTCAGTTACTAAGAGAGGTGCATTAAAATCTCCAATTGTGAATGTGTATTTCTCTTTTAATCTTGTAGTTCTGGTTTTGTTTCATATATTTAGAGTCCATCTATTATTAGATGCCTACAAAGTTATAGTTTTCTGGTAAGTTGGACTTTTTCTCACTTTTGAACTAATCTTTGCCTAATAATGCATTTGCCTACCCAGTTTCTTTAGTAAAAACTCTGGTATGTTAGTCTTTGTCCTTTTAATTCGAACTTTCTGTGCATTTTTAGATATGAATCTTTGTTTTTTTTTTTTTCAATTAGAACATTCAATCCATTTGCATTTAATATAACTAATAATATATTTAGATTTACTTGTGCTTTGTTTTTCCCCCACATGTTCTATATTTCCTTTTTGCCATTTTGAGCTATTGAGCAGTTTTCTTTTTTTCTATTTTTAACATCATTGGGTTGGAATTTTTCACCTTCTTTTTAAAGAATCATTTTTTTTTCAGTTAATTCAGTGTTCTAGGGAGAATTCTAAGATGACCCGGATGACCTTTGTCAAATCCCCTCATCACCTGAGTGTGGACAGGGTTTGTGAATATGAGCTATCGCCCCAGTGATAACCCTCATTTGGCAAAGGGGATTTTTAAGATGTAATGCAGATTCCTAATCATTTGACTTTGAGTTGCTCAAAAGAGAGATTATTATCCTGGAGGGGAGACAGGGAATGCTGAAATAATGAGGTGAGCCCTTAAGAGAGAAAAGCAGCAACAAAGAGAGAGCGTATGCATCAACAGGAACGGGATTTAAAAGGCAGATGATGGCTGACTTCCCAACAGCAACGATGTACATCACAGGTTGTTGGATTCATATCCTAATGTACTTAATGAAGTTCATCTAGAATTCTGTACTAGATAAAAACAGCTTTCAAAAATGAGAGAACAATAAAGAAAGGGATTTTTTAAGCAAGCAAAAGGTGAGTTCTTCACTAGAAAGTCACTAAAAGAAATTTCTAAAGCATGTATGAGTCAGAAGTGATGTGTTCCAGAGGAGTAAATAGTATGAGGTGTAAGAAGGAATCAAGAGCAAAGCGTGTGTAAGTAAATCTAAATGAGCATGGACAGTATACACCATGGAAACTGCAAAGTTGCATGGCACTGGGAACACCGTAAAATAGACTTAAACTTTATTAAAATTTTAAAAAGGATTGAAGTTGCATTATCTGATTGAGGGTAGATATGTTCATAATTTTAAAATATGAAAAAATAAATGCACATTAAACTTTCTAATGTAGGCACTAAATGTATTGGTTTTCTATCCCTGCATAACAAATTAGCAGAAACGTAGGCACTTAAGACAACACAAACTGTTTCACAGTTTCTAAGGGTCAGGAGACCAGCAGGTGCTAACTGAATCCTCGGCCCTGGCTGGAATCACTTTGGGCCAGGACTGCAAGGCCTGGGGCTCCCGGTTCTCTCTCAAGCCCATTGTTTCCGTAAGCATTCAGTTCCTTGTATTTGCAGGACTGAGGACTAAGTTCCTAGAGTCTGCCTGCCACTCCCTGACACGTGGCCCTCTTCACCGTATGACAGCCAGGCAGTGCTAGCTCACTACTCTTTATCCACTAAAATAATTGTGAAAGAAGCTAAAATGAACAAAGTAAAATAAATTTTAAAAATTTTATTAACCTGAGAAATAGGAAATATAAATGAACACCAACTCATGAAATTGGCACAAAAAATAGAAAATCCAGGTAGATGTGCATCTATTAAAGATAAATAATCTGTGATTTAAATCCTTCCCAAGTTCAGATACATTCACCAGTTTCCCAGAGAGAGCTAAGATCTCCATTTGCTTTTATGGAGCCAGCGGAACCACAGCGATGCTATGGCACACTGACTTCCAGGCTGAGTCACTGAGCTGACCCGACTGGAGTGCTGGCAGCAGAGAGCTTGCAGAGGAGGCCCAAAGAGGCTGTTCCCCAAGGATATCTCCACATCATGTCAGGCAGCTCCCTCCAAACCCTGGGCTATTGAGTAAAATAAATGCCCAGCCCCTAGACTTAAGGAAGAATAATGCCAAAGGGTCATCCTGCCTCTCTGCTCCTCTGGGTTGCCTGGGGCCACTGGCAGAAGATAGATTCCAGCAATATGCAGTGGGGATAACACATCTGGCCTTGTTGAGTTTATTTCAGGAAATCACAGTTAGTTGCTTAGCATTTAAAAAACAATCAATATAATTCATCACACTGACAGGAAGGAAAAAGAAAAATATGATCATTTCAATAGATGGCGAAAAAACCTTGGATGAAATTCAAAATTTCATTTAGGCCAAAAACCTCTTAGTAAACCATTAATGGAGTCCCTTATTCTGATGAAGAGAATCTAGAAAAATTCTATTGCAAAGATATAATTAATAGTGAAATATTGTAGAGATTTTCCTGTGGTTGAGAATGAGACAAAGATGGCTTTTATCACCAGTTTTATTTATCATATATTCTGTGTCTTAGAAAGTAAAATATGGCAAGAAAGAGAAATAAAAAATGTAAGGATAGGGATAAAAGGGGAATACAATATTTTTTGCACATTAGAAAATTATATATGTAAAAAACACAAAGATCTGCCAATGAAATATTAGGATCAATAAGTGAAATTGGCAAGGTTATTAGGCACAAGGCTCATATACAAAAATTAATTATATTTTTATATATCAGCAAAACACACAAAAATTTTTTAAAGATTAAATTTAGAACAGCTTCAAAAAAACATCAGATAACCCCAAAACATGTGCAAGAATTCTCCACTAAAATTGCAAAACATTACTGAATACAATAAAAGAAAATCTTAATAAGTATCTCTAGTTCCATATTTCTGGATTGGCAGACTCAATATTTCAAATTCTTCCCAAATTAATCTGTGGATTCAGCTCACTCTCAATCAATCCCACAGTGTTTCTTTCATTTATCTTTTTTCCTTTTTTGCTATGTGGAAATTGATAAGCATATTATAAAATTTATGTGGAAATGCCAAGAGCCCAAAATTGCTAAGAAAATCTTGAAGAAGAAAGACAAACAGGACACAAAGTTTTATACTAACAGCTGCCAATACTTATTTTTAAACTGCACTACTGAGACAAGAACAGATACATAGGCAAGTGGAGCCGGACAGAGTTCACAGCACATGTACAACCCACTGATTATGGCAAAGTTCACAGTGCCCTGTGGTGGGAAAGGGTAATCTTTACAATAAGTATATGGGGAAAATATTATAAGCCTACCTCCTGCCATAGAAAGAAAGTCAGTTCCAGGTAGATTATACATCTAAATAAAAGGTAAAATATTAAAGTTCTAGAAGAAAATGTGGGAGAATCTCTTCATCGTCCTGAGGTAGGCAAAGATTTCGTAAACAAGATATATTAAGCATTAATCATGAAAGAACTTTTTGACTAATTGGATTGTATTAAAATTAAGAGCTTCTATTCAGAAAACAACAATAAGGGAGTAAATAGCAAAGTGCAGAGTGAACAAAGCAGTCAATCCTCATTATTCATGGATTGCACATTTGCAAATTTGATTAATGCTGAAATGTATTTGTAACCTCAAAATCTGTACTCCGAGTGCCTTCATGGCCATTCACAGACTCGTGCGGAATGGCAAAACGGAGTCATCCAACGTGCGTGTTCCCAGGGGAGTTCAAACACACTGACACTACCTTCTTTTATTTTTTGGGACTTCAAATTACTCATATTCTGTTTTTTAAACTGGATAGTTAGAGTATGAGTGTTCATTTCATGGTCACTCTTTAAACTGCACACACATTTGCATTTGGTATTTTACATGTATGATGATTTTAAAAGTTTTAAGGAAGGTCAGTAGTATCATCAATAGTATTGTACTATTACAAATTGAACCCAGTTATTCAAACACAAATCTGGTGTAGCTATAAAGGGTTTTATTTTTATTTTTATTTTTATTTATTTCTTTTTTCTTTTTTTCCCCGTCTACCTCTGCCCTCTCCCCACAACTCTCTACCTTCTTATTTCAACTCCCATAAGGTGAACAAGTGTCTTTTGTTCAGTATATTTAGTAGCACATTTTTTGCATGTTTTTGAGTTTTTTTGTTTTTGTTTTGTTTTGTTTTTGCTGTTTCACTATGGTGAGGCATAGTGCTGCAGTGCTGTGGAGTGCTCCTAAGCGCGAGAAGGCTGTCCTGGGTCTTACGTGGAAATACGTCTTAGAGAAGCTCCATAGGCATGAATTGTAGTGCTGTTGACTGTGAGTTTAATGTTAGTGAATCAGCAATATGTATCAAATGAAGTGTCTTTAAACAAAAAACACATCAAATAAGGTAATATATTGATCGGTTGACAAAAATGTTGTGACCAGGGCTTGCAAGAACCTAACCCTGTGTCTCCTGTAGTAGTAGTAATTTGTTATTCACTGATTCAGTGTCCCCAGTGACTTTATAGAACATAATTATTGCAAATAACGAGAACTGACTGTACTCGTAATACATAGGCTTTATTAATGAACTCACATACAGAGTATACAAATAAGTCTTATAAAACAATAAGAAAATCACAGGCAACCCAGTATAAATAGAGGCAAAGCACTGGACAGGTACTTTATGAGAAAGAATATCCAAATAGTAAATATACTTACAGAGTGGTAGACTCAGATATATATGCCTTATCTCTGCTCTGTCCTTCAGTTTCACTTACAAAAATGATAATTTACAATTTGGATAATATAAAGGTATTTTTTCTTAGATAGTGACTTTAATTTGGTGGGCTTCTAATGCAAAAATATTGTATTGTTTTTACAGTAGTTTCTTCCATAAGCAATGGAGGAACCATGCTTAATAGTCTCAACTGATATGACAAAAGACTAAACATAGGACTATAATTATCCAAAATTAGTGAAAATATTACTTGAGACTACATTTTATTTACAGAGCTTATAAAAGGTGTGAACTAATATTTGCTGGGATTCATGTAGTAACTAAACGTATAGGGTTTTAATTGCAAGTTTTCATATTTTCTAAGAAAATAATGAGAATAACAAAATTAAATTTTTGTACAAAAACATAAATAAATGAAATGAAAGATTTTAGGATTATCATACTCTACTTAGACACTTTTGCCGGGAACTCTTAGAGTCTGCTGTTTGCTTTGCCTCTGCTGGCTCTTTGCTCATGCCTTTCCCTTTATATGTCTGCCTACTGCAATTCTAACCTTAATTCAATGCCCAGCTAAAAATGTAGCCACTCTGTGAAGTCTTTTATGGTTTTCCTCTGGAAGTAATTCCTTCTGCTTCTGAGCTTCCATTGTACTTTTCAGAGATTTAGCCCTTCCCATTCTGCTTGGCAGTTTAGTCATTTATGTGTATATTCTGCCTTTCAACGTATTGTAAATCCCATCCAAGATAGAGGCGATGCACAGTGCCCAGGAGAATCCCCATAGCACTGTTCTCAGTAACTTAATACTTGAGGAGCAGTCAATAAATAGGTAACAACCTAAAGAAAACTTACTTACACTATAAAACAAGATTTAGTCATTTTCTAGGAAATGGAAAATAACTTAAAATAATGTAGGGAACACATAGGACAAAAACAAACAATTCCAACAATAAGAGAATGAGCAGAGCAAAGTTGACAAAAGCAGTTGAGGACAATGTGTTCCTTTTCATCGCACCTTCCCCATCTATATCCAGCTCTGCCAAGCTCTCCTGTGCTCCTGGTTTTTCTGGTTTGGCTTCCACCTTTCATTCTGCCTTTGGCTTTCCCTGCCCCTCACCACCCACCTGTTTTTGGCTGATGCCAGTCAGGGCTAAGCCTGATGGGGTCTGGTCCAACCTCTGGATATCTGTACTTTCCCCACCCCCCACCCCCAGCCATAAAGTTTGGTGCCACATCAGCTCCATGAGTACCCAACAAGTGTGACATGACCAAAAAAAAAAAAAAAAAAACAAACAAACAAAAAACATTTTCTGGCTACCTTCAGTGAAGCAGCCTTTTTTTACTTGGATAGACAGTTGACTGAAAACAATTCTAGATATCACATAGAGCTGATGAAAGTAATTTGAGAAGTCAGTTGACTGTTTAAGCATTCAGAGCAATTTGAATCAATATTCTTATATTTATTCCAATGGATTAATAGTTTTATTTTCTGCACACATAGATAAACATATTATCAGAAGTTTTAAGTTTTTAACTGGATGTGTCACTGGTCTGCTGGAATAGAGAAAAATAAATAAATAACAGAGCACCTCATAGAGTGCCCGAGGCAGAGGATGATTAATGTTAGTGGGTGATGATGTTTAAAGCAGTATTTTCTTTCTCCTCACTTTTGAGAGAACACACCCTCCTAACGCCGTGGAGACAGCTGTTTTTCTCATGGCAACAGCTGGAGCTATGGTGCCCTGTGGGCAGCATCAGATCACTTCGTGGACCATGTGTTTCCCAGGAGAGACTAGTTAGAGTCTCGCTGCAGACAAAGGACGCTTCAAAGGAAATGACACAACAGAGAGGGCAAATAATTTAATGGAGCCATCCAAATTGTGTTAAGCCCAACCCCAGAAAACATTCAGCCTTACGTGAGCTCTGTCATACACTGATAAAATGCACTCCTGATTAACGATGAGTCATCGTCAGCGCCGTGATTATGCCATCATCGAAGACCTGGAGTGAATAGCTGCAGCATTGGGGTGGGGCAATCGGCTGCGGGGGCGTGAACAGAGGGTGAGACACAGGACCAGCTTCTTCCTGGGGCTCCGGACCTACGCCTCCAGTGACCCGATAGGCAGCTGCCTCAGATGGTCCCATGGGTAGGATTGTGCAAAAATTTAACTTCAAAGATCCAAAACAAACTTTTTATTTTTCTTTTTATAAAGCTTCTCTACCTTCTAGTTCATTCTTTTCTTTATTAGTGTCACCAGCATTTACCAATGTACAAACTTGGGCATATTTAGATGCCTCCCTAACGCCCACCCCTCTCATTCACCATGTTTGTTAGGTTGTATCACCAAAATTGTTTTTCTTTATGCGCAATTGCTGCCTCCTTAGTCGTTTCTTATTGAATCTACTGCAGACATACACTGTCTTAACCCATTCAGGCTGCTATAACAAAAAACCATAGACTCAGTGGCTTAAATAACAAGTATTTCTCACAATTCTGGTGACTAAGTAGTCCAAGGTCAAGGCACCAGCAGATTCTTTGTCTAATGAGGACCCACTTCCTGGTCCATAGACATCGTGCCATGTCTTCATGTGGCAGAAAAGACAAGCGAACTCTCTCGGATCTCTTTTATAAAATCATTAATTGCATTTGTGATCTCACAAAGGCCCCACTTCCTAAAACCACCGCCTTGGGGATAGGGTTTCAACATAAGAATTTGGAGGGAACACAAATGGTCATTCCAGAACATTCTCCATGCTTTACCAAAACGTAATGAGATATATATACATACATATATATATATACATATATATACATATATATACATACATATATATTTATTTATTTATTTTTATTTATTTATTTTTTTTGGCTAACCTGCACACAAACCATTGCATAACTTCCTTTGGCCTTAGGATAAAATCCAAGTTCTTTAGCATAATATACAAAATGCTTAATTACCTGAGCCAAAGCATCATCTGATCTCCATGATTTTAAGTTTAATGCTCTACTGGTGCCGAGCCATTTTCATTTCTCCAAATACATGCTATATTACATGTTCCATTCCTTTGCACATGCTTCCTTCTGCCTGAAATACACTTTTCCTTCCCCCACTTTTGCCTAAGGAATGTCACCTTATCCTTGAGTCCATCATGGATGCCTTATCTCTAAGGACCATTTCTTGACACTTCTGCCTTCAACTCTGTACCTTTCTGCCCTGCTGCCTGTTACTCTGGCCTTCCATGGTTGCTCTTATTCCACTATACTTGGATTGTATGCCAGCCTCTTCATCTGTATATTAAACTGTTTACTCGAAGCCAGGGACTTTACCTTGGGTACTTATCACCAGCACCTCCTACAGTCCATGACTTGTAATAGGTACAGAATAAATTCTTGAAATTGAGTGGGATTGAACTGAGCTGAATTACAATCTAGTTGCTAAGGGAGTGCGTGCATATACAAAGATTCAGATGCAAAGTGCAAAGGAGGGTTTATAGCTGCTCAAAAGAGAGAGCGATCATTCTAGGCTAGGGAGAGTTGGACAAGGCAGGACATTTGACAGTATCGGTGTTGCATTTCATGGCTCTTACGTTCATTCATTTCGATCTCAACAGAGATACAATAAATGTGGAAGTGGCTGATTCAAAAATATGGAGGTAGCATCAGCAAGACCCTCTTCAGGTGTATCACGTGTTCCTTAAAGTACTTGGAAAGCCAGACAATAGAAGTGTCTGGGGATGGAAGAGAAGGGATAATTTTATTCCCACAAAAGTGGAAAACTAGAAATTCTTCTCACATCAGTTTTTCTTCTCTTATGATAGCCATTGCTTCATCTCCAGCATGGAACATACTTTTACGTGAATGAACAAAATAATTACTATCCTGGTCTGAGGTACTTTCCTTTAGATTACTTTGCCAATATCAAGAGTTAATCTGAGGAAAACACGGAGGTACTAGTTTTGCATTGTCTGACCACAGAAGTGTAGCAGAGTAACTTCTGTCAGACCCAGGAGTGAGCCTGTAAGACAGGTGGCCACTTCTGTCCACAGAGCATTAAGACACCTTAATGGCAGTTTTGGAAAAACATTTATCCCTTTTTGCAGCCTCTGAGTTCCAATTTCAGAGTACCCTGTTGCAGAATAAAGAATTTTAAATAGCAAAAGAAAAGAAAGAATATTTACATTTCTGGTTTATTTAACCAGAAAGCTAAATACTGTGTGGCCTTATGCAAATTTTGATACCTGTCAATATATAATAATGGTTTATTCAGGCACTACCTCTCGTATAAAGACCTTCAGCTAAGTGAAAATGTCACAGAAGTCACCCAGGCCAGGAGGCTGCCCCCAGCTTTCCCAGAAAACTGGGTGTCTGTACACCTTGCACAGGTCACTGCCCCTGCTACCCTGACAGCATCTAATGTTTATACTTGCCCCCAAATCCTTGTCAGTTCCTGGGATACAAGGTGGGGAAGAGGTCTGTCTGTGTTTTCTGGTCCTAATTACTCAATAGTGGACTGGGGCATAAGGACCAAACCCCTCAGTTCTCCTGAATAAACAGACATGTGACTGCGTGACTGAAAGTCCCCAAGGCGAGGCTGTGCTCCACCCTGGCCTGAAGAGGAGTCAGAGGTTGGGGACATTTTGAGAGGAGAGGAAGTTGCCTCTGACCAGAAGCAAACGCCTCAGAATGCAATTTGAGGTTAAGCCAGTTTCAGACCCGAGTCCCTGTGGATTGGCTTAGGGGCCTTCAGCTTTTAGGAGGGGAAGACACAGACTTCTGTCAGGGCTGTCCAAGACGACAAAAATATAGGAAAGAGTCACCATCCTGTACCCAAATGTATCCTGCTGTTCTGGTCTTACTCAGACTACACACAAAATATACTCAATGGAAGGACGTAGAGTTTTCTAGTCATAGACAAGTAGATCTCTAAAGATAATACAGAGTAAGGTATATGTAATTTATATAATGTTAATCATATATGTATTCGTTTATATACTTACGTAGTCATCTTAATACCAACTGCTATAATAAAGTATCAGGCACTGGGTGGCTTCTACACAACAGACACACACTTCTCACAGTTGCGGAGGCTGGGGGTCTGTGATCGCGGGGCCAGCATGGTCGGTGTGCTCAGGGCCTTCTTCCGAGTTGCAGATGGTTGTCTTCTCATTGTGTCCTCACAGGGTAGAAAGAGGGTGAAGGAGTCCTGGGATCTCCTTTATAAGAGCTCTAATCACCTCCTAAAGGCCCACCTCCAAATACCATCACCTTGGGGTTAGGCTTTCAACATATGAATTTGGGCACAATCAGTCCTTAATAATCATTCACATTTTTTCTTCCAGGGAAGCTGTATTTAGCTCATTTAATCCTTTGCATCAAGCATCAGGCATCATACAGAGTTAGACTTTCTAAGAAAGGTGTTCCCTTCTTAGATCCAAAGAAGAATGTTCATAAATGACCTTCCCCTCCACCAAGACCCTTCCTCCTGCTACCCACCCTCCAGACCTCTGATTTACAGAGTTCAGAGTTCTCTGTGCTTTCCAAATCCAGCTCACATCTCCTGCTCCAAGGCCTGTGCCGATTCCCTCTCAGTTGCCTGCAGAGCTAGCGCACGGCAGCAAGGCCCGCGATGTGTTTCCCCAAGGACAGCACAGCCTGGTCTCCTGTTTTCATCACTGCAGCTTCTTCAAGACAGATACTACATCAGTACTGTTCTAAGGACTGATTTTTCTGGGCCTGTCGTACCTTGAAAGAACTGCCACTTAGCTGCCAATGACTTTCTCCTTGTACATCGCGATTAGAAGTATGAGCTCTGATTAGATATTTTTATTCCAAAAGGCTCACTTACATCCCTACCCCACCCCCAATTAAAGGGGGCTATCTAGGTTATTCTACCACATTAATTTTGTACAAAAATATATTCTTAAAAAATTCTATTAGTATGTTAAAAGAATATATTCAGGGAGTGAATATATTTTCATTTGCATGCATGAATCGTGTAACGAATACCATTTTTATCTTGCCAAAAGCCACGTAGAACTGGGGTTTTTAGCAAAAACTCTTAGTTGGTGCAATGTTGGATTTGTATAGTCATGGACAGATGGACATGCTAACTTAGAAGAGTTAAGAATAGCAAGTCTCTGTAAGGTAGTATGTAACCAGTTCCCAGGTGGAATAGTGGTCTGTAGATCAGAGATCAGGGACATTATTGTCATTTAGTCAGAGAACTTAACTCTGAGGTGACTAGAGTGAGAATAACAGTGTAATCTAATAGGAAGGAAGGTGTCAGCACTATTTCCCTTGGGGAAATAAATGCATAGTAAGCACGGGTTATTTACTTTGTCATCAGGACACAAACCACGACCTTGCTAATAAATGATGCTTTTACAAAGTGCTCTTTTACAAAGCTCCCACTTTCTCATCCTTAAAGTATCTCTTTGAGGAACTGAGGACATGAGTTTAATTTTCTTCAAGTTAAGAAAGAAATGGGGACTCCAAGGTTGAACATTCTGAGTTGCAAATGTAACACTAAACGCATGGTTGTGAAAGTTGACCTTAGTTAGCTTTGTAGGGAGTAACGTTATTTTATCACAGAATCTGGAAAAATCTAGCGTCAGCAATATTTTATGAAATTCTATAGCTGTCCTAATGCCAAATGGCCCAGCTTCACCTTTTAGTTCCCATTATTTACTGTTAAGATATTTTTCAAGTCATTTTTATTGAAGAACAAATAAATGAAAACTTACAGTTTTTGAAACTGTTGCCCTACCTCTTTATTTATTCATTTATTTAATAGATGTTTACTGAATATGTTGGGTGTTCCAGGTCTATATCAAGGCAGTGGAAGTGGGGCGAAGGGTGCAGGTAGAAGCAAAAAGGAGTAAGATCCTAGTCCTCCTCGTGAGATTCTTGCAACGTAGCAGAGGGATTTAGGGTAGAACACAAGTAATTAAAAGATGAGGCAGAATGTCATATGTACTATGAGAAATGCATCAGATGCTATGGGGGTCCAGAGACTGGGTCATTCATGTCCAATTAGATAATTAAAGAAGCAGGGTGCTCTATTTAAATTAGATCTATTTGGAAATGTAGATCGTGGAATGGTGTTGAAAGATGTTAAAGCAGAAAAGTGCAGAGTACGTCCATAGAGCCTCACAGTCTCCATACCACTCTGTGAAGTTCTGTGCGTAACGTCTCTATGGGAGGATCCCCCACTTTCATCAAAATCACATAAGGGGTTCTAAGGCATGTTTGGTTTTATTTGAATATTAAGATTGCATAGTATCAAAATAAAATTCACGTTTGGTTGTTTGGTGTAACAACAACAACAAATCACATAAGCAGTTCATGTTTGGGAACCCTGTGGTATAGATCATGATCTGGGAATAGCAAGAAATTTGAGTTGTCTAATATGCAATACACATGTTACCTGATGAACAATTAAGCCATTAAATCAACACATAGTAAGCTGATAAGGAAACAGTTTCAACCCCTTTGTTTTTACATCACGAATGTGGAACTCAGAGAGATATGGTGGGTCTTGATTATAATCACCGGGCTTGTTGTTGGATAGAGAGAGGTAAGGCTAATTTTTAGAAAGCCTTTCTTAAAAATGTGAAGAATAGACTTTATTTACTAGGCAATTGGGAGTCATTAAATAGTTTTTGGACAAGGAGCATATATCGAAGCTGTGTCTGGCAGAACTGTGAGTTGTTTTGGAGAGCACTGTACCTGGACTCAAGAACGGCAATTGAAAATTTTATTTCAAGGGCTCAAATCCAAGCTAAAGATGGCCTGAACCAGAGTGGTATCAGAGGCAATGAAAGAGGGGTAATATATTCAAAAAATGTAGTGAAGGGGAAATTCATAATATTCTGAATAGAACAGTTATGAACAGCAAAAGAGAGGTAGGTGCCTAAGGTGACTCACAAATTTATTTCACTTTTGTAAACTGGGAGCTACTCCTGTAATTTGTGACTCCTGAAATATGGAGAGCCAGGTTCAGGAGGAAGGTTATATTCAGTTTGGTATATGAATGGTTTGATTAACAAAATAAATTATCCAACTTCCTAACACATTTACGGCTCTACAGTTAGTTTTCAGGAGAGAATCACTATTAGCCCAGTGACGATTTTGTGCTCAGAGATGACAACCATTTATTGGTCTGATGCTGACTTCCTACTGGGGTAACCATACCATGTGGAAGTAATAAAAATAGAGTTAACTGGGTCTGTTTTGTGGCCATTATATAGAATAGTAGATATAGGAAAAATCAGAATAATTTTTTAATACTGCCCATAAATTTTTGAATATTTATTATAATAGGTACATCAGTCCATATACCTTATAAAAATCATGCTACTAACTCATTATTTAATGCTCCTGTGAACATACAGTGACTATAATAGGTATTTTTAAGGGAGGGTGCAAAAAAATAGACACAGTCCTGAATGCAAAGTGATGATAGTTTAGAGTTGTCAGAAATAAATCCAATCACTCATTTCCCATTAACACCGTATTGTTTAAACCTAAAGAGCTAAATGCCTTGTAAACTATCCATATATCTTTTGCTCTCCTCTTTAAAATAATTTTATTCCATTTGAATTTGAAGGCTGGCAAGAATTGGTTGAAAAGCCAAAAATAAATCTTGTCACTATAGGATACAAAAAACACACGCCATCTCATTCCTTCAGCTTTGCAGTGGGTTTCCATGAAGCTGATGGTAGCCTTTGGCTTCCAGAGTTAAAAACCCAGTTTCAGCCTATGGCTATGTGTTCTGAGTTCCAACAGTGATCCAGTGTAGACTCTCCTAGCATCTGATTATTTTTAGGTGTATCTCCGTGCAAATGCAGGAGACTTGACGAGTTCATTCCACCTTAAACTCTCTAACGTCTGTCCTATGTGAGAGGTCTACTTCTTCAGTTTTCTTGAATTTCTACTTTAGGTTGTCTCTCTCTCTGTTCACTCAGACTTTTTCACCTTCCTATCCTGTTGGCTATGAAAGTTTTTCTTTTCTTTCAGTTAGATTTTTTTAAGGTCACAATGAAACTCAGTGTGATTCAAAATGACATGTAAAACCAGGATGAGGGCCCGTTACTGAGAACTCTCCCACCATGCCTTTGTCCTCTTCAAGCTGCTGCTTTCTCTAAGGAGGTTCTGGCCTTCCTTTGAAACCCTAGAGCCCTGGGCTGGCAGCTGCTACATGTCATAATTACTTCAGAGTCAGCCTGTTCTGAGAGCATAGAGAAATAATGAGATTTGCCTGAAAAATTATTATTAGCATATCTTGAAGACTCAGATCAGGATTTGCCTGTTCTTATGCTCAAGTGTTAAATATGTTAATGGTGTGGCCTGCATGAGAATACTCTTCCTGGAAGTGTGAATGGCACAGAAATAGACTGCTGGAAGTAAGAACATCTGAGCTGTGAAAATATGCGGCGCCATCAGCAGCAGCAAGAGGGGTTGGCGGGGAGCAGGGTGACCACGCCCTGATGGACTGAGACAAGAGGGGCACGTCTCAGGCGACTGCACAGGCTTCAGAAGTAGATCACGCCTGCAACTGACGTATCACCTCTTTATTTCAACACCCCACCTTAACAAGATTTTTGTTTGTTTGTTTTGGTGGAGCTGTAGATGGTTACGACTCTCCTTCATAGGAGCAGTATCCCCGAGTGGGAAGCAGCTTGGCCCATGGTAGGGCAGTGGGATATAATTACTAAAAAAAGTTAATGACCTGGAGTGAGATGCTTTTAACTTAAATCGAACTTCACTTGTCACTTACTAGTTATATGATCTTAAGAATTATTCAACCTGTTTAAGCCATGTTGCCCTCATCTGTAAAATTAGAATAATAACCAGCTTTGCTTTTTAAGATTTTTTGACAGTTAAATGAGATAGTACATTTTAATTGCTTAGCAGAGTGCCTGGCTCTTAGCAAGCACTCAATAATGTCATTGTTATTACATATCCTAAATTTCTCCTTCAGTGTTCAGCTATCTTTTCGTGAAATGTCTACCCACGTGACTAAACTCATTAACTCCTTGATACTCTGATGAATCTTTCTTCTCCAAGAATCTGCTTATGTGTGTCATTAACGCAGTCTGTTGGCACTCCAGTCATAGCTTGCGGAAACCTGCTGCCATGATCCTGTAACATGTAACTTGTGATTAAGCGATTGGCTCACGCTCTTTTTCTATTTCTGAGATTTGGTTATGTCTGTCTCAGAGATGTATCTTCTCCAGCATCACTTTCTTAAAAAGAACCAATAGTATACATATTTTTTTTCTGCCAACAGAAGTGATTCTATTGTATGTCACCCTCCTTTATTAAGTTGAAACCAGCAAAGGAAATGCAATTAGACTTTAAGAAATGTAATTAGAGAAGGAGCTCTGCCACAAGGACAGTACATTAGAACATATTTTTTTTGCTAACTAGCATAATTTGCTATTTAGACTTAAAGGAGAAAAAATCCCATTTTGCTTTCTACTTTAAAAGAAAGGTTTGCTCAGGTCAATGTCTAGGTCACTAAAGGTGGATCACTGTCCTGAGAGTTGGGTCGTGAAGACCACAGTTTGTTAATCCATTTACAGATATGGATGTCACCCTAACAAGTGTATAGTCTCGTAGGAGAAATCATGTGCATGTAGATATTATATAAGGTAGAAGATTGGTGATCGAACATGTTTAGGTAGAGTGCTATGGGAGCCCTGGGTGGGGGGGCGGGGGAAACTTCCCAATACAGAATATTAGTCAGCGTTTTAAAAAGAGGATGTGCTGAGTCTTGCAGAATTAGGTTCTGTGGTTGTGGCTTGCGTATCTGTTGCATACGTGGCAGACGTACAGTAATACCATCAGTGAGTTTTTTTGTACTTAACTGTTACGCTCCCTTTCATCCTGTCATGTAATACTTATTTTATTTTTATCTCTCTACCCCAAATATTCCTAAATCAACTGATGATGGCCTTAATGTTTGATTGCCTTCTTTGATCCACAACAGAAGTTAGCATGCTTTTTCTCTAAAGAGCCAGATAGTAAATAGTGTAATCTTTGCAGTCCATATGGGCGCAACGACTCTGCTGTGGCGGCCAGAGACAGCTTATGAGTGATGTGCATGGCTGTATTCAAGTAAACCTTTGTTTATAAAACAGGCGCCAAGCCAGATTTGGCCTATTGGGTAGGCAACAGTTTGCCAGTCTCTGGTCTCTATTATAGGCTCACCAATGAATCAGTCCAAAGAAAATACTTCTGTTATCTGAAATTCATAGAAATGGTGCTATAACAGGTACACAATCAGCATTCCTGTGCAGTCGCCTGGGACAAATACACAGCTTTCAAGAACAGTAAAGGGTCTGGAATTGCACTCCACTTGCAAGGGAATATGTTAGCCTGACACAGTTTCAAAGATGTTGGCATAAGACACGAAATGCCTGGGTCAGAAACAAAGGAACATTTACTACTCAGAGCATCACATCAGCATTTCTTGTGCTGGTTCTCCCAGACTGAATTTCCCATAGGACAATGTGAAAAGAGCCAGGTAATCACTGCACACACAGTGCATTGCATTACAGGGGGTAAAAACTGAACTTAGATAGCACCAATCTTTTATAATAGGCAGTAAGCCTGCTTGACATTCCCCCAGTGAGAGACATTTTCTTATGCTAGATGGTAAGTATGCCTGCCATTTGCTCTGGAGAGAGAGACCATCTCTGTTTTCCAAGGCTGTTCACCATACGAACATGCTTGAATGGATAATGCAGAACAGAAGCAGGGGGCGCGCTCTCTGTGAGATGTGCAGAAAAGCTGAAGACATGGAGAGCGGTCCACCAAGCCCAGCCTCCCACACTATACCCATAGTCTCGCAGGTCTTGAATGCTCTGATAGGAATGCAGAATTAAACCAAACACACTTTAATATCCACAGAACTTACCAAAATTAGTATGAAAAAAACTAGAAAATGGGCTGAAGCATTCTGTACCTTTTTAATGTAAGACTGCAACTAATCAACAACAATGGACATAGCTCTTTCGATTCCATCATATTTCTTTAAACAAGACTATATTAAAAGTAAACTTTCAGTGCCACTTGTTTATACTCTGGTTTATAAAAGTTTTATACAGGTGTATGCAGGTTTGCAAATGTGTGTACATATGTGGAAAAGTATCCTTTGTGTACTTAGAGGTTACAGGGAAAAGGGGGAAATGATATTAAGATGAAAATAAGTTGAGATGCTTCAAATTTTAAATAAACGGAATTTCAGATTTTTTTTATGAAAGTCACTTTCTCAGAACTTTATATTTAAATTAGAGTCTCCAAGAATTAAGTAGTTTATCATCACATTTGCTTGGTGAGGGGTGACCTGTGTTATTTGCAGTCTTACAGTCCTGGGAAATAGCAATGGAAGTGCATAGACATAGTTGACTGAGGGCAATAGGCAGAATTGGAACAAAGCCCTAATTTTAAATCTTTTTTTTTTCCAAACAAAAGATCTCATATTTATTACTGAATCAAACTATTGGGAAAGAGGCATAAAAAATGAAGAAAAAAATTATTTTCCCAGTAAAACACGTCCAACCGTTCGGATAGTGGTAGCTGTCTCTGTTTGATAAGGTGAGACATTAATGACCTTGATCCAGCATAAATGCATGAGCCCTTCCTCATAGAACCCCTTGTTCTTCAGTATCTCTTTTGGACTATGCTCGATTTTACTGCCAGTTTCCAGACAAATCCTTGGGAGAATGGGACAATTCTGCTTTTCTTTCTTGGCCAGAAATTGTTTGATCCTAAAAGTCTCGTGAGAAGACGTGGCGAGGAAGGGGACCAACCACACATGCCACGATGGCAGAGAAAGGCCAAGGTGTTCAGTCACTTTTTAACAGATGACTGTCAATTGGGAAAAACAATTCCCAGGGTATTTTATGGAAAGAAAAAATGTGTGAATTTTGCTCTTAGAGTGACCTTTTAGGCCTTTGTATGTTGCGGTGACAGCATGCGAGGTTCTGTGGAGGAAGCAGGATGTGGGATTACAGTGAGTCTTGCAAAGGCGCTGTGCAACATCGAGACACATACCCCGTACACATGTATAAGCAGAATAACATGAAGAGCAGCCTGGTCCACGGCAGGCAGAATGCTAATGGCTAAGAGCAGGGAGGAAGGTGCCCTGTGCTACTCAGCTCCCTTTTCTGCCCACTTTGAAGGATTTACTGAATCTGAGGGATAGTATGCATGTGTGCAAAGGGTAGATGGATGTAGGTGTATGTGTGTGACTTCACTTCTAAAGAACTTTCCCTCTCTTTTGCCCATTTACTGCTTTGGGAATCATATGCCTATAATTTATAACTTCAGTTCTTTTTAACTTGGAACTGAAGACGACTGATTCATTTGACAGATTTTGAATTATGTCCTTTTCTGTGTATAGGCATTTTTCAAGTGCATCCCTGTTTATAGGTATGGACATCAGGATTCCTGGGAAATGGTGTTGATGTGTCACTGTCATGTGTCATGGGAATGCTAGAGATGATTTGGCATTGAGGAAATAAAACTGTATCAGGCACCAGATTTTAAGTTTTATTTTCACCATGCTTGTACTTCGTTCTGCTTTTAGTAGCAGCATGATGTCAGTCACATTTAAATCAGATGAAAACCTGAATTTTTCATATTAATTAAAGTTCAGTGCATTCTTTATAAAGAATACATGAAAAGATTAGCAATGGTGGGGGTGTGAGGAGGTCACATGGGGTAGATTTTCTATAGATAACTGTGGCTGAGTTGAATTTCCTTCTGGGTTTTTGGACTGATTCCAAATTTAGAAAGAGATTGACAATGTTACCTTATCCTGCATGTTTTTTTCCCTCAAAGTATAAACAAAGAGGAAGAAGAAACGCTTACATTGAGTAATGAGATGGACAAGTCTGTGAGTGTGTGTGTACACACTGGTTCTCCTGTGAAATCTCTCTCTCACACACACACACACACGCATGCATGAAGAGCTTTGTGTGCATCTAGCAGCATAAGCCGGGAGATATATTAAGAACAATGCCCCAGACTCCCTATTTCAACTATAACATGTGACTGCAGCCTGAAAATTTAATTAAAGCTGTACATGTCCAAGTTTTTTTATCATCACCATGTAACTGGTTAAACCCATCTGAGTTTTATTGTTTATCTTCTAACTCATAAATGGAGGTTTTTAAACTATTTCTTGGCAAAAATATAGATAAGAAAAAGATCAACACTGTGGAGGCGTGTATAGACTTAGCAAAAACTAAATGTGAACTCAAAAGAAATTCATAGCCATGATACTCATCAAACTGCCTGTTACACATTCTGAAGGTTCCTAAAAGATGTCACTCTGAGTGGGAGAGAGAGTCTTTGTTCTCGTTCTGGTCTCCTCGGGTTCTGCCTGTCCCCATCCTCTCAGCTGTCTTCTTCCCATTGGGTTCCCAGAAAAATCTGGGCTCTAAAAGATACGGAGACTCTCTGAGCCCTTATAATTCTGGCATTTGGTTCCTGGTGCCTGGCACTTCCCACTCTACCGGTTACTGCTTTTCCAGTCACTGCCCCGTTGCCACTATTAGTGTGTCTACTTCACCTGTCTCTTCATGTTTGGACTGCTGCTTGGACTATCTATAGTTAGGAAAACTTGAATTATGCTTTTAATCTTTCATACTTTGCTTTTGGTACACCATGTCTATCTGTGATGGCCTCTGTTTTCCACACTGAAATAATTCTACCTATATGATCCAATTTAAATCTCCTTTCTCAGGTCTTTTGCTTGGTGTTGGATCAGTTAGCCTAATCAAAATGGAGTTTAAGATGTTCAGTCCTTAGGACCCAATATATATCTTGACAGTGATTCTTCAGTTATAGAGCAGGAGCTGGTAATAGTAAACAAAAGTAAACTAGGTGTGACAGCATTTACAAAGCCATTATTGAGGCAGTAACAAAAATCACATAAATATACAATTAGGTTAATCTCAAAAAAAAAAAAGAAAAGAAAAAGCTTAGTTTCCATTGTGGTGGGACAGATTCTTTGTTGTAGGGTTTGGTCAATGTACGATCTGTGAAAATTAAAAACTGTAGCTCTGGTCACTGAGCAGCATCGTTTCTCCAGACCCGTCTTTCCTCATGCCCATCGCATTGTCACATTTCTGTCGCACCTCTCTTGCTGTATACTAGAAGGAACAATTTACCCTGTCCTTGTGCTTTTGATAAGAATGAATAACTTCCAAGGACAGTGGAATAACTCCCACTCTGTGAAGTGGCTCGCCCCTGGAAACCACATCGGTTTATCTCTGCTGCTTTTTGCTACTTAAAAAAAAAGTCCCAAACTTCCATTCAGCGGGACAAAGGGTAAAAGGCCACGTGAATAAGCAATTGAACAGCTACTCTAATAACAATGATTTGCCATCTAAACAGTTTACTTTTTTTGTGCCTCTTCGTTATTATAACATAGGAGCAGGTAAGTCAACTATTGGTAAGGTTTAATGGACCATGTTGATATCTACAAGCTCTTTAAATTGTTGGAGGAGAAAGGGGTTTTTCAAAAACTACATGAGACATGATCTAATGTTGTATAAATTAAAAAAAACATACAAAAAGAACAATAAAGTAGGAAAGGAGCTTGGTAGGGTCTGTAAAGAAGAAATGAATGGTTTTAGATATGTATCCTACAATCTTGGAACCTGGTTGCAATTAATTTTTTAAAAGTTCAGTAAATAGTTCACCTGATATAAAATTTGAACCTTGAAATGGTTAAAAAAAGTATAAAGTTTTGTGACGATTTATCACTGGCGTTTGAGAAATAACAAGCAAACCCCTTCACACTCTCCCTCCCTGATTGCGTCACACGTATGTGCACTGTCGTCTTGGTCAGCACTTGGTGAGATGGACAAGTAAATAAGGGTGACTGAACCAGCTGATAAATTTTGTAAAGATATATTTTTCAAATATCAAAAGCCAAAACATACATTTCTATTATAAAAATAAATCTACTTCAAGAACTAGTTTGAATGCTTTTCCATGCACCTATCTCTGTACTAGACCGACATGCCCTTAGTCAGCAAAATAAGGGTTAACTCTCTGAGGAATAGTCAAATTACAATATGTACAGAATGCATATTTATAGTGAATGTTTAAGTCTTTAAAAATCAAGATGGTTTGTTCTGATTTATGTAATAAGAAATAGAATATTTGTTTTCAGAACTGTTTTTGAATGCTCAATGATAAATTTGAATAAAGCCAGCAATCGTGAATCAACGAGGCTCGCTGTGAATCACAGCAAACAGGACACCGATGCCTCCCTTGACTTTAATAGTGAAAGACATGACTCAAATGCTTTATTTGATAATAATTGAAAACCTTGGTATTGAGCAAATTTATTTTCTACCATGAGACTTTTTTTATGGAACAAATGCAATGCATTTTTAAATCCATCATTCAAAGGCCATTTTCATTAATCAATTTGGAATGTACTTTTCTTTTTAACATTGCTTTTTTTTTTTTGTAAGCAAAAGGAGAGAATACAAAAATCTTTAAAAATGTATACGCATTTTTCTTTCTGATTGTTTAACCAAATGAAAATATGTTTTTTATATTTTTTACTATTTGAGAGGGGGGAAAAAAGCTGACTAATTCTATCTTGTTTCTTTCTTACTATACACTAAATCTTTGTGTCCTCTCAAAATTCCTATGTTGCAATTCTAACCTCCAGTGCGATGGTGTTAGGAGCTGGGGCCTTTGAGTGTCCAACGAGGGCAAAGCCCTCCTGAATGGGATTTGGGGCTAGTGCCTTTACAGAAAACACACCACAGAGCTCCCTGACCCCTTCCACCACGTGAGGACACAGAAGAAAGAGTATTCTGTGAATCAAGAGGCAGGTTCTCACCAGATACAGAATCTGTCAGAGCCTTGATCTTGAACTTTCAGCCTCTAGAACTTTGAGAAATAAATTTCTGTTGTTTATAAGCTACCCAGTCTATGGTACTTGTTATAGCAGACTTATTGGAAAGATGCTTCCTCATTAATATATATGGAATAATAATGGAAGGTTAAAACAGATCATTCATTGAAGAATTCAACCCTGCTAACAGAGTACTTCATTAAAAGAAAACCAAGTATTTGAGTGATTTTCAAGCAGATTTCTACAGGAGACCAGTAGATGGGAGCCTGTGTATTAAGCCTTCTTCATTGTCACAACTTGAAGAAAGGCTCCCTCTTTTTGCAGCCTCTGCTCTGAGAGGGAGTGATAAACCCAACAAGGCCTGTACTTCAATGAAAATACTTGGGAAAGGAGTAAAACTTTCCTTTCATTTGCACTTCCAAGAGTAATGCTCTTGGAAATCAAGGATTGAATGAAACAGTCACTTATGAAAACTTTTGTAAGGGCCAAAGAAAATTCTTACTCAGGTTGGGGATACCAGTGAATAATAATTGCAATTGTTTATTTACTGCCTTCTGTATATCTACTGCTTTGAGCCCCTTGTCTTTAATTCTACAATCACCTTTGAAGTCAGATTTTATTATCATCATATCAGAAATGAGAAAAATAAGATTTGGAGAAATTAAATTATGCAGCCAAAGATAAATAGTAATTTCTGAAGCCAGAATTTCAACACAGAATGCCATCTCAAAGAAGAGATCCTTCACTGCATTACACTGCCACCTCTGTGGATGGGGTCCTGGTTTATTCACCCAGAAAAGGCCATGTTCCCCAAAAGGGCTCTACAGTTTAAAACAAGTCAAATATCATGGAACAAGGAACAGAGAATGTAATAATAACTTCACTAAAACCTGAAGATAGATATATGTCAGTGTTTATGAAATCACTATCAAAAGACTTACTAGAAAATAATACATAAGCAATATTTGCACCTAGCTTGAAATTCACTTTTTTTAGATGCTGACACCAAGATCCTGATAGTATTTTGTTTAACTTTCTTTAAGATACATGATATATGTAACTAATAAAGTTTTCAATGGCTGCATCATTGATATGATGTGAATTTTTGGTGGTAGATATCAGAAGTCATGCTTGTCCTGGCTAACTCATTCTTTTCTGCAGTCTAACAGATTGAATAAAGGCATTACAAATCACTTAGCTTTATTTTAAGCTTATTTCTCAAAACATTCTTTTAATTTGTCCTGAATTTTGTAGTTTTTCTGTTACACAGATAAGAACAAAATAAGAGTCTTATGAGTAACTTGTAAGACTTGTAGGATTATTTTAAGACCATTTAATATTAAAACAAAAAAATAGTGTCCCCATCTTTTGTTTAATGAAATGTTAAAAGTCCTGTTTAGAGATGTAAATATTTTCCAGGATTAACCCTCCAACATCTAGATATATTGGAAATATGTACTATTTAGAGAACAGGTAAACCATGGAAACTACCATGATTTAAATCATTGATCCTAAATAAAGAGCAAGCATCCAGATGGTTCAAATTTTATTTTTTAATCTGGATCCTTTAGCACTAATTATATGTAAAGCTACATATTAACTGGAAAGATACAATATTTTATATATATATACATACGCATACATATATATCAATGTTTCGTTTGCAAGTGACATGACTTTATTATGCAAAAAAAATGAAGGTGGGAGTTTATTTTTAAAAATAGCCCAATATCTTGTGGAATTATAGAAGAGAAATATGGTTAGGCTCATGAAAAACCAGAAGCACAAATGATATCAGAACTCTGTCTTCGTTTCAATGTTTTTGCTCTTAACTTTACTTCTCTCCCTACTCCCCGCCCGCTTCATTGAAGATATGCTACCTTTCATTTTCTAGTTCATATGGCAAGGTCCATGATGACCTATAACACCCCAGCTGTTTTTCTCGCAGACACTACCTGGGTTCTAAAGCCGCCTGCTTCCTGGAAGTTATAGCTTGAGGCAGCATGAGTCAGACACGCTCTTCTGAACCAATCAGCTGTGTCTTGGTGCACATGGATTATGTGTACAGAGGGATCACAATGGTACTTACATGGGTAGAAGTCATAAATCTCCAAACTGAGGCATAGACTTCTAGGAATAAAATCTCAGGAATGTCACTATTTTATAATTTTAAGTTACTTCTACATTGCTAATTGGGGATAGTTATCACATTAACTTACCCTTCTGTTCTTCCAGACCTTAAGTCATATAGGCCAGTCCTACTTGACTCACCACAAATCAACAATCCGTTTAAGATGTTTTCAGAGTTTGGACTCATGAAACATTCCAACTGTACTTGGCACGAGTTATTGAGTACACTTAGGGAAGCTGCCAAAATGTTCAGAGTGTCTTTGGCAGTAGAAAAAAAACAGATGGTTCCATCAAATGGATCACGTTCTTGGGCATTAAATTAGATTCGAAGAGAAAAATGATATCTACCTGGGGAATATGTTGTAAAGGGTTAAGTAGCTAAGTTATCATAAGCTTGGACGTAAAGCATCAAGAAACTGAATATGAATTTGAGCATATAGGCCGGATTCCAGATATGGAAATAGCAGCAGAGGATGTTCCATGGTCAGAAATGCTGCAGCAGAGCCGCTGGGGCCTACAAGGTAGTTGACAGATCACATTGGCAGTGAGAGTCAGACTTGAGCAGAGCCAGTCTGAATAAAAACATCAGTGAGGATGACCACAAGGCAACAGCAGAATTCCTAAGGCCTAAAGTATGCAAGCAGTATTACAGGTTTCTATTGAATGCTAGCGAGCATTTGAATTTTAGCACATAGAGAGACCTTGGGAATCATTCAGCCTGAACTCTTCTTCATTTTGCCATGAGGAAACTGAGGTCAAAACTGCAGTATCGCACGCCCGGACTCCTATGACAAGCATCGTCCTCTTCTTTCCATTAAGGAACAGGAACTTGGAGTTAATAACCCAAAAGGGAACTTACCTGCTGGGAAAGGCTATCTTCGCACGGGTGCATCCAAGACTGTCTTGTCTCATAACCACTCCGCTTCTCGCATGCCTTTCTGTTTTAGTAATGGGTGTCGTGAGAGACATTCACGTCATAAAATTATGCCATTATTTTAGCATAAAACTTCATCTTCTGTTTCACTCAGACACAACAATGTTGGAGAAACTTTGGCCAGTTCCTTCTAATACACTCTCTATGGGTGTTGGAGTGACTTGCACAGAAAAATTTCCCAGTGGGACAGCTGGCAGTGACCCCCAGAATTCTTGAACAACAGCATGTCTTGTATTTAGTTTCTTAAGTCAGAAGGAACACCAGCTACTTGTGTACTAATCATGTCATTTAATAAGTTTTTCTGTTAAGAGAGCGTGTTTGGGAATTGATAATATCACCTTTTCATTGAAGGCTCATAATTAGTTATAGGGAAAACATATTCAATTTTGTTTTGCTTCTAAAGTGGAAAATATCATCTTCCTAACATCATTATCCCCAAAAGAAGGGAGGTAACAGCTGTGTTTAATTCATTCTGATTGTATTTTCAGTCATTTTTTTTAAAAGATTAAGCAAAGATGACCCCAGTGCTGATGTATTAAAATCTGAATTTTTTTGGGGGGGGGGTTTCAAGGAAAAAATTTTGCAGTGAATTTTATGCCAGATAATTTTATCATATAGACATTGCCTGAAACCCCATAGGGCATGACCACACGCATGGCAGATATAAATTACTCCATTAGCAAAACACTGAAAAAGAATTAAGATTTATAATCTCATTTATTGATCACTAAATGACAAGAATATCATTCTTTGCCAAGAGAATTTGTGAAAAGACAAAAGAAGCCGACAGAAGAGAAATCTTCAGTAATGAGAATTACAAAAAATACAATCAAGTCTTCTTTTTCCTCTATACAAATTAAGGAATGAAGGTCATATTTAGGCAGAAGAAATAATTAAGGCATATTACCTACTGTGGATCCCAAATTACCCACGAGAAAAATAAGCTACTTAGACATGTATTTCAGAGTGTATTACACTGCATTACACCAAAAATTTGTCCAGCACTTTGTGTATATATGAATGATTCCATGTAGTGATTCTGAAACAGACTGAAAAGTGGTTACATAATAATCTCCAGTCATGCTCCCATTGTGAAAATTGCCCTTAAGGCTTACACATATCAAAATAATGCTCTCAACCTTAAAAAGCAAGAAGAGAGACCGATGAAAAAGAATTTTGAAACAAAATTAAATAATGATATATATTAAAATGGCTATAAATCACCCCAGAATTTTGTAAATTCTGGTCCTAATACTTTCTAAATTTCTATTCAAAATCAAAAAGTTTATTTAAAATGCAAGTATTATTTTAACTCATATAATGGAAAAAGATATAGTAGGATAAGTGTATCAGCACCAGTAATTAACTCATTCAGTCTTCAGGGGTATCTACCTCTTATTCATTGCTGGACCCAATTATACTCTTTTCAGAAATTTATGTTAAAGTTGTCATTCAAGAAGCAGACAAAGATTTGCAGACAAGGATATAAATTGCATTATTATTTAAGTAATGAGAGTTGGATGTAATATAAGAGGATAAGTAATAGAATAACATATACATATGTTATGTTATACATATTATGGTTCTAATCTTAAAATTTTTAAGTTTTTAAAAAGTTACATACACATTATGAACAATGTATATGGAAAAAAAAGGGAGAGAGGTATTCCACAGTGAAAAGTTAGTTCTATTTTCCCTCTCATCTCCTGCTTATCCTCTTTGGAGGCATCTGTATTTATCATTCTAGAAATATTTATATAGCAGAATACATGTATACATACCTAACTTTTGATTTTTAAACAAATAGTGGCAAGCCATTTATCTTGACTATTCTACAGATTGTTTCTTTTCACTTAACAATGCATTTTAAAAATCATTCAATATAAATACATGTAAATATTACTCTATTCCTCTTTTTAACTTTTTGAAGCATAACATGCATTAGAAAAACTAAAACATAAGTAAACAACTTGGTGAACATTCAAAAAGTGAGCACTCCCTTGGAACTCACACATAAGTCAGGAACCAGAACACAGCAGCAGTCACGAAACCCTCTCTGTAGCCTCTCCCTGTCACTACCCTCACTACCACCTTGACTTCAAATACCAGATATAAAATTTGTCTGTGTTTGAACTTTATGAAATTCAAATTACACCGTGAACCCACTAGCTGTTGTGACAGTAATGCAGCATAACAAATCATCCTGAAATTTAGTGGTAGAAAAACAAAAAAAATAATATTAATGAATTTGGGGATTATATTGGATTTTAGACATTTTTGTTTGTTTGTGTAATAATAGTTTATACCAGAATCAACAAACTTTATGTGTGAGGGGCCAAATAATAAGTATTTTAGGCCTCAAGAGCCATACAAGCCACTATCAATTATGTCACAGTAGCATTAAAGCAACAAGAGATTATATATATATATATATAAATGGGTGTGGCTGAGCACCAACAAAACTTTATCATTAAAAACAGGCAGTTGGACAGATTTTGCCTGTGTGCCATAGTTTGCCAGTCTACACCCATTAAGATTTCACATAAGCTCAAAAGCCTAGTGGCTTAACACAACCAAAATTTTATTCTTGCTCATATTGGCATGGCCACCACAGGTTAGTTGGAATGGGAAGTATACTCAGAGACAGGTGGCACTTTCACTGACACAATGGCAATGGGAAGCAAACATGGCTACTGGCACACTGACTCAAAGTCGTTATCCAGAAGTGATGCACATGACCTTCATTCACATTATACTGGCCGCAGCAAGTCAAATAGCTTTGCCTCACTTAGAAAAGGCAGGGAAATGTGATCCTCTTCTGTGCCAAGTGGAGAAAAGGTCCAGACTAGTTGTGATGATATTTCATGACATCTGTAGCTATTGTTGCGTAAACAGTGTTGTAGGCTAGGACCCTGGGGAACCCTCACACTGCAAAAGCATCCATATACATTTCTGAGTGTTTCAAATGCTTGTCACTTACCATGACTCTGCCACTCAATCAAAGTCATCTCCACATAGCTATGCCTGGATTATTATGGCACAGCTTGTCACCAGCCGCCCACATAGAGTCCTTACTGTGATGTCTGCTTTGCAGCTTCGGGATCTTCTCCAAAGCTAGAGAAGGCTGTTTCACTGTGTAGAACTAAAACTCAAAATTTGGGGGGTGGAGGGATATGTACTCTCAGGGATAACCAGTGGGATAATTTCAATGCGCGTTGTACATTATCCCTCAGAGAGTTTCTAAAAGATTGAACCCCAGTTGCTCATGGCCATAAACAGCTAATTAATGTACCCTTTATTAACTGAATCTATGTCCTACCTCACGTTTTCACTTCCTATCTCTGCTTCCTGAGAACACTTCCAAGATCATCTCCATGCACTCAAGTAATTGTTTCATGTTCTGCTTTTATAGGAGCAGTAAGCCAATTAGAAAGCCTGCTAGATTCTAGAATTGGATCACTTACCAGTCACATGGCCCCCATTATATTCTTATTCTATTCATATCGATAGCCTATGGGTAAAAATGTATGCATTATGATTTGTGGTGGTGGACCACTGTAAACCTAACCAAGTTATAGCTCCAATCTCTTCTAATGTGACAGGTGGATCATCACAGATTTTGTCACTTTGGATATGTGGCTATTTATATGGTGAACGTTAATTGATATGGTGGATTATTTTTAATAGCCATTGGTAAAGGGGATTAAAACTGTTTGATTTTACAAGGGGAGAATAGCAATACACATCCATTTTATTGCCCCAAGTTTATGTCAGCTTTCGTGCTGTCTGTCACAATATACTCTGTGGAAATGTTGATGATCTTGTCATTCTGTAAGACATCCTTCTGGCTACCATGTTGATCGTACCATATTACAATGCCCTGATTAACACATTATCAGGATCTGAATGCCTTGGAAAGATACATAACATGCCAGAAGGCATACATGTACCCTACAAGATTCAGATACTTGCCACTAATATTCATAATGTTGATAAGAATCCAATAATCTGGTATATGCTCTGGAACCCATGTATAGCAAAAGGCTAGTCATGGACCCATATACCCTTGATCACTAAGAGATACCACCACAGGCTCGATGGCTTTCTTTAGATTTTGAAGACAGTGTGTACCATATTTGTATCTGCTATTTGAATCTATATATTGAGTGACTCAAAAGGCTGCCAGTTTTAATTTCACAGAACAAGACAGAACTTTACCACAGGTCCAGACAGTATGACCTGACAGATCCAGTGGCACTATAGGTGTCTGTGGTAGATGAGGTACTGTGTAAAGCCTCCAGCTATCTCCTGTAGAGGAGCCACTGCAGAGAACACTAAGACTCTGAAGCAAGATATCGCCTTATGTTTGAGAAGCAGCTCCTTGCATGCGTCCTGGCCCTAGCAGACAACGAGTCTCTAATCACAGGACATCAACTAACTATAAAGACATTGCTGTACATAATAAGTTGAGTATGGTCAGATTTACCAAGTTACAAGGTTGGACAAGTGCATTCATAATCCATCATACAATGAAAAATATAGATTCATAATTTGTTCTGAGCTGGATTGCTTCAAAAATTACAAGAATGAGTGTCTCAGATACCCAAATCACCAACATCTGTTGCATGATGGCTCCCCACGCTGTACAACTGTGTCCTCTTGGAGCGTTCCCTATGGCCAGCTAATAAATAACGAAAAAGAAAAAACACTTTTCTTGCTTTAAAAATGAGTTTGGTCAGTATGTGTATACAGAGTATGGACTTTGATGCATGATACCCCTAAGCAGGGATGACTTAAAAGAACCATCATGGGAAAAAAAAATCCATTTGTAGACCTACAAGCAGTAGACTTGGTCATCACTTTGGTAAGGAGAGAGAAGTAGCATGAAGTGAGAAGATGCATGGATTCCTGAGCTGTAGCAATGACTTGGCTGTTGATAAGGCCTGGAAACAACCACACTGAATCACTGGAAGCAAGAGAACAACAGACATGTGATGGACCTATGAGTGTGGGAACAATCTAAACCTACCAAAAAGAGAGGCACTCAACAACTAGAAAGATAGATTGACTTTGGGGGTAAATATCAGGTAGGCTCTGTTCTTGACTATCTCCTATTCTTGTATAATTGACCCATAAATGGAGAGGTTATGACAGAGATGGAGACAGTGCATTAGCCCAGTGACCCGTTTTTTACCAAGGCTCTTTCTCACTATCTTTTGTTTTTTCTTGAATATCCAACCCTGTCAGCAGCAGAAATCAAACCTGAGCTCTCAGTATTGTGCCATCAAGCAAACAAGTTATCCAGACATTTGTGATAAAGGCTATACATCTAACTAAGAACTCACTTTAATCAAGATATGTATTTTCCTTACATACTCTCATCACTTCTGCAAGCACCACCATCAGAGGGTTTGTAGAATGCTCAGTTACTAACATAGAATCCCACAGAATGTATGCTTGCACTAAATGACCTATTTTACTGCAAAGTTGGTGTGAAAATGGACACCAGTTTCCATGGATGGATGGATCTATTTCTAAGCCCTCTATGCTGTTCCAATGATCAATTTCTCTATCCCTGAGCTACTACCACATTGTCTACTAGTTAATAATACATCTTGAGACCTTGTAAAGCAAACCTACATGTATATGTGCATCTTATTCATTAGAATTTTTTGGCAGGTTTTGATCTTTGAGCATTATACTGTGTAAGTTTGAGAATCAAATTATAAGCCCTACATAATGTCCTTTTGGAATTTGAATTAAAGTATTATTAAATCTATAGATCAATCTGAGAAAAAATTAAATATTTATAATACTGAGCCCTCCAGTTTATGAACATATGTCTATTTAGATTGTTTTTAGCAGCTCTCAATAAAATTATATTTTGTCATTCCTGTCTTGTGCAAAATTTCTTTGATTTCTTTTGCGGCTTTATTTTCAAACATCTTATTGTTTATAATAATTAATAAATAGACTAGATGGTTTATAGACAATCATAGCTTCTGTGAGAGAATTTCTTTTTTTTCTCATTCTTATATCTGCATCTACTTTCTTTGTTCTATTCTATTGATTTTTAATATTTGGGGATTTTTTTTGCCTTTTTTATACTTTCTTTTGGTTTATATACCTCTTAATCTAAACATTCATAACTCTTCTCTCAATTTACTGTTATCACTGCATTCAGCATGTTTTGGTTTATAATTTTATTTTACCCTAGTGTACTTTCATTTACTCAATTCTAATTATAATTTTATTATGATTTTTTATTGAAACACGAGTTGCTTAGATGTATATTTTTTTGAAAGCACAGAACTATATGGAAATCACTGTATAATCTTCCAATGGTAAAGTATTTTTCAACATGATAAAAAACATAAAGAAAAGAAATTGATAGATTTTTGTGCATCAAACTTGCAAACTTCTTAACAAAAAAAACTTGTCTACAAGACCATTAAAGTTAAATGGTCTTGTAGACAAAAAACTGGAAATGTTTACAAAATATAAGGTTCAATATCTTTAATATATGAAAACTGTTACAAGTCAAAAGAACATAAGCATCTGAAGAGAAAATTGGGCAAACAATGAAAACAAACTCCCAACAATATATATAAATGACTAACATGAAAGAAAAAAGTCTTATTTAAATAACCTAGAAATTAAATAAAAATTAGGATAATATGCAGTCATTATAATTTATCAAGTTAATAAAGCCTTTGAAAAATGAAAGTATCTAAAGAATTCTCATATATCAATATTTGAATGCAAATTAGTTTACTTTTCCTGAAAAATTAAACTTAGTAATACATGTAATTTATGTCAAAACCTTAAGAATTGTGTACAACTTATAACTAATATAGGTATTAGTTACGATTACAATTTTTTCTCTATTATAGCTTTTTCATTCTTTTTGCCTGTTTTATTTTCCATAACTTCCCACTACTGATTTGAAATATAAGCTCTCTTTTTCTTTTTATACTGACTACTATTAAAATTTTCATGAATATTTAACTTAATAAAGGTAAAAAAATAAATAAAACCTTTCTGGAAAACAAGATTTATTTTTAGAAAATAAGATTCTAAGACTTTAATCACCTTTCCCATGACATACCTACTACTTTTATCTAACATTTAAATTTTCACTTTTGATAAAAATCTCAGTAATTGGACATTAACAATATTTTGTACATACAGAATTTAAATCTACATATTAGTTTAGAATATCTTTTTCTGTGTTTTAAACTTAGTGTTTTATTTTTTCTGGCTTACATTGCTGTATTTAAAATATATGCAATTATTTCAATTTTATTTTTGTGACTATTCAACCTATCATCTCTCTTTTCCACAACTTTTATTAATAAATTATACCGACAAACTATACAATCATGTGCATATATTTAAGTGTACAGTTCAACGAATATTGTCAACCACTCTCTGAATTTCCTTTTTTCCAGAAAGCTTCCTTCATACCTTTGCATTCAGTCTCCACAACTCCACTTCATGTAATCATTAATCATTAATCTGATTTCTATCAACACTAATTAGTTTGGGCTATTATAGAACTTTATATTAACATAATTAAACTCTGTATTATTTTACATCTCACTCCTTTCAGTCAATGAATACCTATGAGAAGCCTTGAGTGTATTTTCAGTTTGAGGGTATATTTAGCTTATGCTTATTTTCACTGCTAAATAGTATTCTGTTATATGAATCATCAAAATTTATTTATTGATCATCTGTTAAATATATTCTTATTTCTAGTTCCTGGTTATTGTGAATAAATCAGTTATTAACATCAAGTACAATTCTTTTGGGGATATATTTTTCTTGGTTAAATTCCTGGGAGTTGAATTTCAGAGCAATTGGGTAGTCGTAAATTTCTCATAAAGGATTTTGGAGTACATTTTTTTTTTATTGTCCATGTGAGGCTTTATTACTACAGTTATGATAGCCTCATATAATTAATTTGAGGAGTGTTCTGTCCCCCATTTTCAAAACACTTTGTGTAAAAATGGATATGATTCATTTAATAGGATTCACTAGTGTAACTGGTCTTGGACATCTTTTTTGCAGGAAGATATAGTATTACAAATCTAATTATTTTAATAACTAATAATAAGTAGTTTGTAAGTTTTTATTTTTTCTAGTGTCAGGTAAATAGAATTTTTCAATGAATTTGTTAATTTTTATCCAGTTTGTTACTGACATTGAGTTTTAGACAAGATTCCCTTATTTTTACACATTCTAGAGAGTATGTAGTGATGATCCCTCCTCTTTTGTTCCTGATATTGGTAATTATTTTATATTTTCTCATCTTCTGAAGTTTATTAATCATTGTTTTATGGCTTAGGGTACAATATATCAGTGATTGTTCTGCATGCACTTGAAAAAACAAGTGTATTCTTCAGTTACTGGATTTAATATTCTGAGGTCAAATCTATATCTTTATGGATTTCTTATCTACTTGTTCAAACCATTTCTGAGAGAAGAGTCAAAATTCATAACTTTAAATTTGGTCTCTTTCTGCAGTTTTGCTCCATATTTTCTGATGTTCTGTTATTTGGCACATATACTTGAGGATTATATGTTTTCCTGTTGAGTTTTTCCTTTTATCAGTATAAAATTTTATTTTTTATTCATGTTAATATTTCCTACCCGAAAATCTATAAATTTAGCCTTTAATATGCTATCATATGTTCCATGATGTTCATATACTTAATGTTTTTTTTTTACTTTAAACCTAGTTGCACCTTATTTTACAGCAGATCTCATAGATTGCATTTTGTTGGTTCTCACTTTTTTATACAGTTTGAAAATCTCTACGTTATAATCAGAGTTTTTGATTCGTTTATATTTAATGTAGTTATTGATATATTTGGAGTTAATTCTACCATCCTTCTAATTTGTTTACTGTCTGTCCAATCTATTGTTATCCTATTGTTTCTCTTCTCGTGCCTTTTTGGGGGTGTAAATAAATATATATATATATACTCATTTTCCTGCTTATTATAATGTCTTTGAAATATGCAAGAATGGTGGTTAGTGTGTGTGGTCAATTGTTACAAGTCTGGGTAATGTCTTTTTTAAACAATGTTGAGTTTTGTTACAACAGGAAATTAATTTCCTATCTTTACTGTATTTTGTTACAACAGGAAATTAATTTCCTATCTTTACTGTATTTTGTTACAGTAACCTTGGGACATGGTTGTTACTCCTGAGTCTTAATCATTAGCTGATGGTCAGGGTGTTTTAATGAGGTATTTGTATTATGATTGGGTCAGAACACCAGCATTTCCTAGAATTGTGCAATCTCTTGGTTCCACTCTCAACCTTGTAGCAGCCACTCTCTCTCTGCTAGGAAATTCAGAATTTGACCCTTGCCTTAAGCAAAAAACTCATGAGTTTCTCTCTCTATTGCCTCCTCCATTCTGTCAACCTGTCCTTCAAATTTTAGCTGCTTTAGTAGCCTTGAACTACTCATAACTGTGAGACCATGATGCTCTGCCTTAGCCCTACCTTCCTCTGCTGCATTTGAGAGCCTCTCCCAAGGCAGAGAGCTGGTGTGAATGGGGAGCTCACCTCATGTGTTTCCTTGCTCTCAAGGATGACAGTCCTGAGCTGCCTATGTTTTAATATCTGAACACAGTTGTTTCACATATTTTACCCAGTTTTATAATTGTTCATGGCAGGAAGGCAGGTCCAACAATCAGTTGAAGTCTCATTTAATAACATTTCTCTTTTTGTATTCATTTTGTATCATTTTAGTTTTTTTTAATTCATTTTCATTGGGTGCTTCCTAAAGCTGTGGTTTCATATTTTTCAACATGAAATAGCTGGGAAATTTTCATATATTATTCCTCCAAATATTACCCTTCATTTATTCTCTCTGTACTTACCTGCTGGGATTTTTATGATATATATGTTAAAATTCCCTACCTTCATCAAATATTTCAGCTGATCCAGGTTGCTTGCTAGGTGAGTAATACCTTTATCCTTGAGAGATCTGAGGCTTTTGTTGCCTTGCCCATCTCTTGCTGTGGATCCTGCAATTTTCTGTTTATTGTGGGCATGGAAGTACTTCTTATAAGACTTAATCCTGTAAACCAATAATATAATCCTTGATATACATAGTGTAAGAGCTAAAAGAAATATGCAGCAGAGAGTACATACATTATATAATAGCAAAATAGCTAGAAATGTGCAACAGATATGAAATGTGCACTTTTTATAGTAACCAAAAACAAGCAAGCAAAAATCCAGAAACAACCCAAATATAAATCCATGGAGAAGTCAAAAAGTAAATTATGTTGTATTAGCAATGGAATATTCTACATGAGTGACTATTCATTATCTACAGCTCTAGCATCTACACACTTATTAGAAATCCAATACTAAGTGGAACAATAAATTTCACAAGACCAAGTAGAGCATAATATTATTTAGATAAAACTCAAAAATATGTAGAAGTAACATATTTGGGGAAGAATAGGATGGAGGTGTTAATAACCATTGGGAAGAAGTGAAGGATCAGACAGATTATAAAAATAATGTCTGGTCTTGGCCCAGACAAAGCCCTACTCCTGGGACCAGGAAAATATGTGGAGATTTGGTTATTGTGAGCTATGTCCTCCCCTTTTATTATACTAATCTATAGTTGGGGATATATTTATGTAAATATCTACCATATTTCTTACAATACTATATTTTTAAATAAATTTTGACAGTTTTTAAACTGTCAGTTTTGATAATTGTACTTGTTGATTAGCATGCTCATTTTGTTTTCTCTCTAATTCATTTAAATGCAATAAAATTATTTAAATATTTTAAAGTTGAATTATCTATTTTATAGAGGAGATTTAGTGTACAGTGAAGCAATGGATTTTAGATCTTTTCTGGATTCTAATATATCAGATTTTAATTGAAATTGCTTTGCATTTTTAGATTGATTTGAGGAAAATTGGCTCTCTTTAACATTGTGTAACTTAGATATTCATATCCTATGTGACATATTTCAATAATATTATAATTTAGTCCAAAAAGATCTTGTACCTCTTTCATTAAGTCTATACCTCAAGGCCTTACAGTTTGTTGCTAGTATATAGATGGTTGTGTTTTCCACTAAATTTTGTTTATTGCTGAAGTATAGGAATATTCTTAATTTCTGTCTACTTATTATTATATCAGTAACCATTTATATGTAGAGTCTCTTGAGTTTTCTATGTAGGTAAAAATATATCATCTGAAAAAAGAAAGGACACACTATCGGTGTCTTCTTTCTCAAAATATCCATTGCTTATCTTTCCTGTTATGTTATTAAATTGTCTAGACTCTCCAAGAAGATGGTGAACAACAACAATAATAGAAGACACTCTTGTTTCTAATTCTAATCAGAATGCTTCTGAGTTTAGTGTTAAATGCGATGCTTGTCATAGGTTTAGGTAAATGACCTTAACCGTATTAAGCAAACGTTATTCTATCAACATTTCTTAGGAGGCTTTTTATTTTTACTGTTGAATGGGTTGAGAATTTATTTCAATTGTTCTGTTCTAGGCATTAGAGATACAACTGCTAACTCATTTGAGGAAAGCTGTCCACTTCTTTGTTTCCTTTGAGTGTGACAGTTTTATCTGTTCAGATTTCCCTAGTTTCTTCACCACTTAATCAGTTTTGTCTTTCTTAGCAGGATACTGCATAGCTGTCACTTCTTCTTGGAAGCCATCTCTGGCCTTTCATATCTGAGTTGGAACTATTCTTTCCATATCATGCTATATTTTCCTCATTCTTACACTCATCACTATTGCAATTGTCCGTTGACTTCTCTTATCCCCACTAGACTGCAAACAAATACTGCATCTTGTTCCCAGTTGTATTTATATTGTCTAGGATGATGCCTGGCAAAAAATAGGTACTTAATATATGTTTAATTGATGAGTAAATTGTTTACTGTTTTCCTTATTTGTTTTAGGGCCAAGATGGAGCATTTGATTATTTTTCAGCCTAAGATTACACTCACTTTGAGCTTTAATAAACAAGTTTGCCCCATTTGTAACCACAATCAGGCCTATTTATATAAAAGAAAAATGTTTGTGTTGAGAAAATTGTTTAATACACCATTCTGGGACCTCTCTAGGAGAACTTATGAGAGGAATGCCCCGCTAATATCTCACGTCAAAGATCTGTGTTTCTCCTAAACGACTGATTTGTTTTTATCTTTGGATAAAATGGCACATGAAGCTGACTCTATTTTCTATTTCACACTGTTTAGGAAACTAGAACAAAATTGTAGCTTACTTCTGCTAAGGGTACACAACACCATAGTATCGTTTTGTTCATTAATTACTGATCTTCTTCTCTATTTGGACCTTTATATTTTTCTTCTCCTTGATATCATTTAATTGTATTTTATATTGTCAGATTAAACTACCTTAAATTCTTTTATGGCCAATTAAGATAAAATATTGCCAGAGTAATATATATTAGTGAAGGAATTCTCACCACTGCAACGTATTTAAATGCTGCCAGCGGCTTTATTCTTTAGTAATACTTATGGCATTATGCCTTGATCCTGTTTAAAATACTTCAGTGACTTCACATTGCTTCTGAGATGAAACACAAACTTCTTAGAAAGTTGCACATGAATCTTCATGGTACCTTTCCTCAGTGCGGTTTCGACACGTGATCTGTAAGCACATCCTATCTGCATCTGACTGAGACATTTGGAAAATAAAATTCACAAATAAATTTCTGTGATAATATACTGGCTTACCTTTCCACCAAAGCTAGAAAGTAAAACATTTCCTCTTCATAATAGGGGGCTTAGGGATAGTTAGTTTTATTCTTGCTTTTTAAAAATTTACTTAGTTTTGTCTTTTGTATTTACCACAATATCTATTGAACTATAGTTAGCAAAAAATGGAAATTCTAGAAAGTATATATCATTACCAAAAATATATATATAGGGAGCAAGAGAGAGCATGAAGTTATAACCATCAATTATTCAACTATTGTTTAAAAAAATAAATAATACAATCTTAACATGCTATGCCCTATTGCCCTGTTTAACAAACTGCTGTATGTAAGTTAACTCAGAGCCCAGGAAAACTACCTGCAATCCCCACGTTTGAAGTGGCTTTAAATTAAATGAAGTGGTAAATGATTTCAGAAAAAGAAAAATTAAATATCTTCAGGATTCAAACCTATTCTTCCCCCACTGTATCATCCCCTTTGCTTTTCATCCTACATCTAAAACAGATGATCGATGTTAATTTTGGCAAATATAGAAAATCATGGTTTGAGAAAAACAATTCTGCCCTTACAAGGACTTTTTCACCAGTGGCTTGAGAAGAAATTATGAGTTCTCTTAATGAAATGCTATGTTCCTTTGCTAAAATGACAAAGTCATTTAACTCTGCCTTACTAACAGTATCAGAAAAGAGAATTTCATTGAAGAGTATTTTGCAGAGTACGTGCAGAATGGGTGGGATCACTTCCTTGCAAATCAAATGACAAAGTTTCTAATTTGAGAAGACTCATAAGCAACAACTAAATCAAGGGCTTGAAACAAGAATAGAATAATCCCAGTTCAGACCAGTATGAAAATTACATAGTGCATCATTTGAAGCAATGTTACACATTTACACTCGTAAATCGATTTCTGGGGTATGAGGTGCGTTATGTGCACTTCATGTTTATTAGTTATCCAACAAACATTTCCTTGGCCTATTAGGTATGCCATAAAACTGTCTCCTTTGAAATTAGATGCATATGTAGTCCTGTCAAATTGAATGTCATATATTGGTAATGGAGAGTTATATGCATTTATGTTTGTTTTCACCATCGTATCAATTTTATCTACATTAGACAGATTTCTAACATAAAGCTTATAATGCAATTGTATATATTTCGAATTGGTTGAGAGTAGGAACCTTGAAATCTAGTTTTTTGTTTGTTTGTTTGTTTGTTTAGCCCTCACACCCACCTAAAACCTAAACTAAACTCAGTTAAACTACATTGCCAGTTATGATTGCAGCAAGATAGTTAATAAGTTCCAATGAAATTTAGCTGTATGTGGTTAACTCCATGAAATGTTGCCTTTGGAAACCCTTTTTCACCATTGCTCTCTGTCAACTGACCCCACGAAATTGCCTTGCCAATAACCTTCAATTTGCTGTTGCTTATTAATATTTTCTACTATATTCCAGTCCAGAATATAAATATTTGAGATTTTTCCAGGTTTGGATGTTCCCAGATAGTCCTGATCATCTCTCTTGAATTCTTTTATCCCATCCTGTTCCTCATTCCTTCTCAGCCGTCACTTGAACTCCCCCTCCTTTGCCATCCCGTGAAGTCTTCTCTTTTTTCTTCACATTCTCTGGAGCTCATCATCTGTAGTTTCTATCGTAGGTTCCTGACTCCAGTCACTGTTGTCTCTCCACTGCTCACTTTTCTGGGAGCTGGCTCCAGATACTGCTCCTCTCCTTTACTTTCTCTAACTGGGTTCTCAAATGAACGTGTTCCAAAATGCCCTCACCTTCGCTCAGTATGAAAACGTGACCTTCCTGCAGCCCCCACAGGATGAATTGTGCTACTGTCCACCTCAGTTAGCTAAGCGAAAAGTCACCCCTCCTTTTGAGCACTGAATGGGTCCTCTGATCCTGTTCTCTAAGTCCTGTCATTTCATCCTCACCTTGTCAGCAGAGGGACTGCAGTTTCCTTGGACTTTCAGCTTCACTTAAACTTTCTCAGAACACAGTCTCTTATCAACTGATTTGTCAGGAAACTGTGCTGCTTTCCAATATGTTCTGGAAAATGCTAGCATCCGCTTTAACCAGGTAATGCAGATTTTTGTGAGACACTCTAGTTCTTTACGTGTGTCTCTAACTCAGTGTTCTCTGTTTATATTTTTCGTGGCTTCCAGTGTTCCCTGCTTGTATTTTCTATGTTACTATACCCATTAGAGGAGCCATGTATACTTTCTGTTTAGGAATAGAAATGAATAGTTATCCCATATGAAATACCATGATACTTAGTGCATCACGTGTTCCCCGCACCCCCAGTAAAGGGGCATGTTGTTTAGCCATTGAGCCCACTCTTATGAGGGCTTCCTTACACTTCAGAATTGAATTCACCCTGAAAGCGTAGCTCATTCGTGGTGTGTCTGCCTGTCTATATGAGACTGTAGCCGCGGGATAGAAGTGGCCAGTGGAGATTTAATGTGTCCTTATGGTCTTCGTTCTGTCCCAGGCTAAATATCAGTTTCTGGGTTGATCCTTTTGTAATCTAAATACCCAGACTATACTGTCCACAACTGTGTGTAGTTGGTCCCCAAATATGACTGTGAAGATCCCCCCCTTAATATCAGATATTTTATACATATGTATGTATGTATGTTTAAAATCTCAAACTTTTTATAAATTTAATAACATTGATTTAACAATGGAAACATGGCTCAAAAGACCACCCAAGAGAGTAAACCATTTCTATGACAGCAGTAGATATTTTTCTGTTTATTCAGGTTTAAAAAGGTTAATTATGATAGCTAAGTGTTAAAATAAATGTGAGCAATTTCTCAGAATTCTGTTTAAATAAAAAAACCATTATTCATGGGCTATTGTAGTCATTAAGACATCGAGGCTACAATTTATCATTTATTAGTTAGTGTTTTGCTGCCCCAAAGACAAAACAGTAAAATCACACTGAAGACAGTTGATTCAGATTAAGGGAGACATTTACCAAAAAGTAATAAACTAATTTTAAAATATGCAGTAAGTTTGAAAAATGTTTCATTGTCAGTTATAACTTAAAAGATAAAATGTATTAATTTAATACACTTAAGAAAAATAAACTATCATGTCCCACCCTCTGAGCATAATAAACATTTAGTAAAGGTGGTTCCTTTTCTAAAATTCAGTGTCCAGATTTTTTATTTGATTAAGACTAATATTCTGCTAATTGCACTCAGGATTGACAGCCATTAAAGTATTATTTTTCCTTCATTTAAAACAGATGTTCAGAATATAAACTGACACACACTGCTGTGTGCATATTTGTATGTTATCTAGCATGTCCTAAGTGTGATTTTTTAATTAACAATGATACTAAAGTTTTTAATATTGGCCTATCAGTCATAAAAAATTTTGACTGTAAAGTAAGATATCAGTTTACAAAAACCATTACTATTTTTTTCAGCTCTACATATTTTTTCTTCTACATATATTCAGCTGTACATATCTTTCTAGACCTCTTCTTTAAGTGGAAAGAATTGAGGAAAAGCCACATGAAATTACAGAATGCTTCAGGAAAATAAAATCTCTCTTCAATTAAATCTTTTGGAAAATCTATGCATAATACTTTCCAAGCCAAGCATGGGTTGGTTTTATTGCATTTTATGCTGTGACAAAGTACCATAATTAGCACATTGGTGTAATTCACTGCTGTTTCATTAAAGCTGATTGCCTAACTACCTGGGAAGTTAACATGGCTTCTCGAGTACTTGACCTGCCTTATTTTTCTATACAACAGCTGTTTGTCGGAGTGGAGCAAAGACATTCAATGCTGAAAGAAAAATAATACTGATAATGGTTATAATATAGTGAAAATATGTCGTTTTGCTCTGCTTCCTTGGTCTTTTCCATTTTACTTGGTTTGGTTTTATGATGAGATCAAACAACAGCACGAATAGCTGGCATTCCATTAAATTTTTACGAATTTTGAAATCCTTATTTTATTTAATTTATATTGTTAATTATTTCTCTTTTGAAAATATGACTTTAAAAAGTGAAGTCTATTAAAGTCTGTTAAGTCGAGCCCTTCTGGCTTTCAGGACTCTACAGGTTATGCAAAAGTAATAAAATGTATTTAACGGCTTGAGGTAGGGATAAGTGAAAAATGTTTTTAAAAATACTAAAACCAAGAAGTAAAAGTAGATTAAATGCTGTCACATCAGCAAGAGTAACTTTCTTTTGTGTTTTTAGCCACTGGGAAAGAACCACGTACATTTTATCTTTTACTTCTTAACTACCCCGCCCCCGACTATGTGGCAGGCCACATCTATCAGCATGGTCCTCCTGTGATATAGCAGTAGTATGATCTAAGAACAGATCTGTATTTTAATAGAACCAATGCTATAAACCATTATTCATGCAATGCTTCAGTTCAAGGGGCTAACCTGTAGATAATGCATACTTATATGCAGCCTTGAAATAGCTTCAATATCACAAGTAGTCTATAACAGCCTTATCTGAAAAGAACATTTAGAAAACAACAGAAAAGCGTGTTGTAAACTCTGGGTGAGCTACTTACATTCTGACAGAAGAAGGCTGGGCTTTATCATCTTTCATAATTCTTCTGCTACCAACTGACAATATGCTGCACATTAAGTAATCATTTTTGTTTTGTTGCTATAATTAAAATACTGTTCTAGAGGAGACACCCTTAGGTTAAATCTGCAAAGTAGACAAAACTTATTTCTATGATTCTTAGCTATATGCCCAATTCATAAATACGAAAATGAAAATTTTGGATTTGGTTGTGAAGACTTTTTGCATTAATATTTCATCCTTCTTGGAAGTTTCTGTTGTTCTGGAACCTTCCTAGGCCCTCCGTCCTTTGAATAATTCTCAGTTCTACATGCTCAAAACAATCGGTTTCAAAGGAGAAGCGGAAGCCCTGGTAATCTCCCATTCTTGGCTATTTCAGTGTTTATGAGTTAAAGGAAAAGACAGGAGAGAATGTGTCTCAGAGAAGAGGACAGGACAGTAAGGAATACAAATAATGGCACTAAACAGATCATAATGGTAAAAATACGAATAATAACAATAACTATTATTATTATACATCTTTATAAAAGAAAACAAGAAAACGAAAAAAATCCCAACAGTAATCAAACCCATCATCATGAGCTATGGTGAATCAATTAAAATGGAAGGTAATTACATACAAATGCTTCAAATAGGAAATGTAGAATACCTTCCCACTGATGGTTTTCAGTTGTCAGGACAAGTGAGACCCAAACAGCAGACAGAATGGTCCCAGCATGCTTGTTGCCTTGTTTTGTTTGCACAGTAGCTGTCAATTCCAGGCTTGCAGGTAGTAGAACCCAGCGGGAAGAAGGGGCGGGACCCAACGATGCAGCCTGAACTGAGAGCAAATTTAAATTACTGAGCCTTTTTTCCCCTTTTTTATTTTTCTACTCTGCGACAAACTGAAAAGATTCCAGCACGCTAATTTAACCACACTGCGTCTTCTTTGCTTTTTTTCCCCCCTGCTTCCAGGATAATTAAAAGAGAAACCTGTAAAGGCAACATTCCTGTGAGCGAGTTGGTGCTGCAACGTGCTGGTAAGAAAACGAATTTAATTTTTTTAAATCTTTTCTTTTTTGCTTTTCCTTTTTTTGAAAGAGCTGAGGGCTTTGTCTGTCTAATGCAGTCATAAGCGTGGCTTCCCTGCCGTGAGGGGTGAGCATGTAATGAAAAGGTGTAATTGCCTGATATGTGACCTTCGCGTCATACTTACAATGGGTAATAACAGCATTCCTGTGTACCCTGTTGATGCTTCTCTCTGCGGATTGACTAGTTGCCCAGTTGCCACAGGGCTAAGATTGTCGCGCTCTGGCAGCGAGTCGCTCGTTTAGGGTTGGCGTTTCAGTGTCCTGTCAGGGAGAATTCTTGAGTTGTCCGAGTGACTCGCTTGCAAGGGTGTTATGGGTTTTAGTAGGTTTGTGACAGACCATAACTGTTTTTGTTGTTTGCTCACCAAACAGGAAGTGCAATGGTGAAACTTTTTTAAAGTAACACTGTAATTATCGTAGACTTCCTGAGTCCAGATAATGAAACAGACTAAAGTAAAAGCTGAGTAAAGCTATTTTAATCCTTTTCATCTGGAACTAGTCAGGAGTTCATTAGACAGTCAACTGTGGAGAGCCTAGATCATTTGGGGGCCTTGAACTTGAGATGCTAACTTTATTCTTTAAAAGGACAAATTTTAATTCAGCCCAATTAAATTCAACAAGTATTTCTATGTACTCAGCCTGGGACTGGCACTAGCAAGGCTCTTGCCTGTTACTCTTTTATGTGGAAATGCCGAAGCTGGGTGGTGGGAATCTGCAGCAACCAACCATGATCACTACTGTTTGAACAGATCAGATCATTTAAAGCACATTTCAAAATGTGTATCTGTTGATTATGAGGTAAAGTTGACCAGGTTAAATCTCCTGCAATCAGTGAACTTCTGTTCCTTCTGGGCATGTAGATTTTGTTGATGTCAGTTTGAAGCTATGGTCAGTGCATCTTAGACTGCATTTCTATATGCTGAAGAAGGAAGAAAACAGAAATCGTATCTTTCTTGTAAACCAAACACATCATTTGAGAATATGTCCATCTGAAACTTTTTTTGAGCTTACCTAGATTCTAGCCTCAGAGGCTAAGACACGTGGAAAGATTTAGGTTTGTCAGCGCGTCTTCTTGGATTTGGGTCGGGAACCTTAGAAACAAAGATTTTCTCTCTTTGTCTATCTCCTTTTAAAAATATAAAATATCAAGAGATATTTTCTGCTGTTCTCCACTGGTTTTTTATAAACTATGGCAGTTTTTTTGTCTGTTTGTTTTGGGTTTTTAGTAGATAACGAAAAAAATAATGGGGAGATCATCAAAAAAAGAAGGTAGTTACCAATTGTCCATCAAGATCTTTTTCTAAAAAAAAAACTTCTCATATGAAAATTTGAAGACAGATGTCATTTGCATATGATAGAGAATGTGGCATTTCATACACTGGTAACATTTGGTTTTTTAGTCTCTATAGCTACTCTGTCTAATTGTGTCATTTCTACGCTTAACGGCTCTGAACTCTGCCCCACCTTGAGTCCTCACCAGTGCCCCCCAGATTGCTTGAAATGTCGAAAAGGACCTTGGAACATTAGAAAATGTCAATTGTTAGGATAATTTCTGCCTCATACAACCAGAGATAATACTATGGACTTAATAGTTCATTTTTTAAAAATCTGTTTTTATCTACCAGTAACTGTCTATTAGGGACATTTCAGTTATAATTGGAATAAATTGTTGCCCAGTAACAAGCAAGTAACTCTAATGCTACTTTCCATAGAATCTGTGACTAGAAATAGCTACAAAGAACTAAAGGTAAGTCAAACCACAGCACTTGCCTTTCTTAATCTTTTTTAAAAAAAGGTTCATTTCTTCATAAATTTACCATTCTACTTAAATTGTGAAATGTTTTACTCAAGGTGCCTCTTCTGCAAGAATTTCTAATGGACCAGCATATCGTATATGAAGGATAAATTTAGGCCAGTAGACCTTTGAAAAAAGAGAGAAAAAAAAAAGATCTGATTCAAAACAAGAATGAAAAAGGATAAGCAGAACCTCTCAGAACTAGGAGTGTTAACAAGATTCTGGACTAGCAATACCATTATATGTGAAGAACTGCTATCATCTCTTGCAGATGTAATGTGAAATTATGGGTTTCACTGTAGGACTCTGTCATCTGAACTAGTAATCAGTCCATAATTATATAGATTGCTGCAGTTGAGATGATGCTTTCCCCCATTAATAAAATATTGAATAACACTGAAATTATTTTAGTTAGATTTTATCCTATTTTTTTCAATAGAAAAAGAAACCGTAATAACCCCAAATTCTGATATCTAAGCATACAGAATCAGAGTGTCTTGTCTTCTTCCCTTGCTGAAGTGCTATGACATTACAATTTCAACAGCAAAATTCTTCCACAATAGTTCTGCATTTTCCATTTAGCTCGTGTGGTGTTTGGGATAGTTTCCACTTTATAATTGCACAGGTGTTGAAATAGAAAATATCTTATGGAGAGAGTAAACACTGTTATTTTACACACAGACGTACAAACAGACAAATTATATATGGTGCCAGAATGAAAATATAAAGGTACCATAAGAGTATAAGTAATGCTTTCTGAAAAAATGACATTGGGCATTTGCTCAATTCATTACAAATGTTTACTGAGTAATCAACTGTGTTCGGATCTCTGGGAAACTGAAAAATGAAAAAGCATATATTGGTCATGAGGGGAATTACCATGTGGTAGAAGTTCACCTGGTAGACTAGAAAGCGTGATTTGGTTAATTAGCCCCTGATGAACTTAGCATTGTCTTAGAATCCTGGGATCAAAAAAAAATCATAACATTGTTTCTGACCACTTGGAACCGGCATATCCGTTACTTTCCACATTTGCTTTAGTTCCTTTTCTCTAGCCACATCTGTGTTTTCTGTTTCTTCTGTTTTTAAAAATCATTATTATTGATACAAAGTCTTAATATCATTTTTTATTCACTATAAAAGAAAAGAAGCAAGAAGCACTTGCTTCAATAAAAGGAAGTCTTATTCCTAATCCCTAGTTGACCTTGTTACTCAGCCTTCTGAGGCCTCTGTCTCCTCATCTTTACAAAGAGGAAGTGGCCCCATCCAATGGTAGAATTTTTCCATTCTGCCTAGCTGAAGATCAGTGACTTCCAAGGAAGAGACAGAGATACATTACTTATGGCAGACACTGTGGTCTAGTGGTTTCAGCAAAATACAAGAGAATTATCAATGAGTGAACTACAAGCCCCAGTCTCTGGATTTGTGCTGAGTTGATACATGGTTATTCCAGTTCCTTGATTTCGCACACTCTTTCTCTCTTGGCTGACGTGGTAATGCCCACAAGACTAGAGAGAAACATTGCACCAGAACAGTAAGTTTATATAAAGAGTGCTGTTCTACCACCTACTGAGACGCTTCCACATGTGAACCACAGAATCGATAGTTACCAGTGGTATTAAGTGCTACAAAGAAAAACTTCAAGTGCTGTGTTAGAAACTGTAAAGGAGACTAGTTAAGATTGGTGGGCTCTGGGAAAGCTGTCTTAACCCAAAGATCCAGATGTTAATTCTTTCTGAAGTTAAAACTGTATTTCTCTTTCCTCATATCTCTGGGTAGTGGAGTTAAAGTTTTTTTGCTTACCTGGGTTACTGTAATAACTTCCTAACTGGCCCATGCTCCTGCCCTAGTCTCTTCTTAATGCAGCAGCCTGAGTGGTCCATTAAAAGTAGAAGTAAGATTATGTCACTCTGTTTGTCAAAACACTGAAATAAAGACACCTTAGCAACTAATAACAGCACTTGTTCCAGGAAGGGAACCTGGATTCCTGGGGCACCGAGGTGAGAGGCAGGCTAGAATTTACTCCATACCTGTTTGCACTTTTTAAATTTGAAAATATTCATGCATTGCCAATTTGATTAAATGATTTTAATTATTTGACATTTTACAAAAATCTCTGCAATGCTTTCCATTTCATTCATAGTGAAAGTCAATTGCTTATAAGGGCCTTCAAGGTCTATGCGAGAGTGAATGTATAATTTTTCATTTAAACCTGGACACTTTTGAGAGTGAAAGATGAAGATATTAATCATTACCATGGGACAACTAGCATAAAGCGGAGTAGTCGAGGGCCAGCAAGGATGTACCTAACCCTCTACAGCTCCCTGACCCCCTCGCCTTACTCCTGATGCCCCCCGTTCTCCAGCCTCGTTCATGGACTGGTGTGCTCTCACCTCAGGACCTTTGCACTTGCTCTCCTCTAGGCCTGGATCATTCTTCCCCCGGAGATCCGTATCAAGTCCTTGTTCACTTCTATTATGTTCTCCCCCAACATCACCTTCTCTGATCGCTCTGTTTATACGTACCTTTCCTTTCCTCCTTCACGCTTTATTTCTCTCCACAAAACTTACCAACTTCTAATATAGTATATCAGATACTTTGTAATTTGTTTATCATCAAACTCTCTTCATTAAAATAAATGTTTTAGGAGGCAGACATTTTGTTCCTTTTGTTTGCTGTTGAGATCTTAACATCTAGATATAGCCAGCAAATAGCAGATATTCAGTAAATATTTGTTTAATGAATGTTGGATGTTATCAAAAATGTCAGTATCATCCTAATCAGTAGATTCAGGATTGTGTTCCAGGCCGGATTCAAGAAGCTGGAGCCAAATGCAGAAAGGCACTCAGAGACTTGGGGGTACGGGGTCAGAGAGGCTCAGAAAGGTTCAGAAACAGAAGGTGAAAAACTAAAACAGGAGATCCAAGTGATGGCAAATGGGAGCAGCGATGCAGAGATTTCTAATGTTCTATGTATGTAACGAATCTGTTGGAAAGTGGGCTAGATCTTCTGGAATAAGTTAGACCTTTCTTACACTGTAACTGTGGATTCTCTGGGACAGTTGAACAACTGTCTTAAGGAGCCATAGTTGACTCACATAGTCATGAGCTGATGTACTAATCGATAGTCATCTGAAACAAAGTTCAAAGGAACTGGGAAACGTTTCACTGAAGTTTTTATAACCACATCATACAATAGGACTTTTTTGTGTGCTTTTTAAAATAGCAGTTGAGAGGTACATTTAGCATCCCCGAGGACCTGCTAGTTACGGGGTGATGTAAGAGTGCCATGCAGAAATGGACAAAACAAATTCTTTGGTTGTCTTTGATTCTACCATATTTGTATATTAAAATAACCATTTGTTTTGAAGATGATATTAAAGAGAGATAATGCTCTCTGAAGTATTTATCATTTTTAAAGGCGATTATAAGAAAATAAAAGTGTGAAGGCATGCTTTTCTGTCTAGAAGATACTGTTGAAGAGGTACGCTTGTCTGAGTATTTTATTATGCTAGCTCTGCTGTCTGTCTGACCTATTTAATTGAGGTGTCGAGGGTAAACCTCCAAAATTCTGCCCTCATTTTGAAAGAAATGTGGCAGAGATTTTAATCGACTAAATTAATATGTAAGTAACATACAGTACACTACACCCATGGTAATGTACCGTTTGGTGAGTTTTCACCAATGTGTACACCTGTGAAACCACCACAGCAATCAAGGTACAGACATGTCCATCCATATTGTAGTGTCCGTATGTCCCTTTCACTCAAGCCTATCCTCCACCTGTGGCCTGTAGGCAATCACTGGTTTGCTTTCTGTCACAAGGGATTAATTTGCATTTTACAAACTTCTTTGTAAATGGAATCATGCAGTATGTCCTCTTCTGTGTCTGGCTTTTTTCACTCAGCATTAATGCCTTTGAAACGTATAGGTTCGGTGCTTCAGTAGATGTTTTATTGCTGAGTGGCATCCCATTGTATGAATGTGCCACAGTCTGTTTATCTATTCACCTTTGATGAACATTTTTTATTTGGGAGCTATTATGGTCAAAGCTATTTGAACATTCATATTCAAGTCTTTACGTGGCCATTGGTGTTTGTTTCTCTCAAGGAAGTACCTAGAAGTGAAACCAATGGGTCTTATATGATAGGTTTATGTTTAACATTACAAAGAAGAACCAAGCAGTTTTCCAAACTATTGTAAAATTTATGCTTCTGTAAGGAATATAAGAAAGTTTAAGTTGCCGGTCATCGTTGCCAGCGGTTGGTATTGCCAGTCTTTTGCATTTTAATCACTCTAATGAGTATGTGGTGATAGTTCACTGTGTTGTAATCAGCATTCCCCTGAGAGGTAATGATATTGAACATCTTATCATGTATTTATTGACTTACTGTGAAGTATCTGTTCAGATTTTTAGTCCATTTTTTATTATGCTGTGTGTTCTCTTAATATTGAGTTGTAGTTCTTTTCATGGTTTTGTGTGTGTGTGTGTGTGTGTGTGTGTGTGTGTGTGTGTTTCATACTTTTTGTGTTCTCTCTAAAAAAAAACTTTGCCTATTAGATGATGACAAAAATTTTTTACCCATGTTTCCCTTTGTAAGTTTTATAATTTTAGCTACATTTTAATTTCTTTGTTATGTGGTAAAAAATAAGGTTCAGTGTTTTTATATGAGCATCCAATTACTCCAACACCATTACCGAAAAACTTAATCTTTCCCCCTTTCACTTACATTTGCCAAAAAAATCAATTGACCACATATATGTTGTTTGGTTTCTGGAATCTCTATACTATTTAGTTATATAGCTATGCTTTCACTAATTCCACACTATACTGAGTATCCTAGCTAGTAAGTCTTAACAAAGGCAGTGCAAGTTTTCCAACTTTGTTTCTCTTCTTCAGAAATTTTTGGCTGTTCTAAGTTGTTCTTATTTCCATATAAATTTTAAAATTAGCTTTTAAATTTTTCCCCAAATGAAAAGCCTGCTGAAATTTTTATTAGAGTTGCATTGAATATATAGTTCAATTTGTAGAACTGACATTTTAACTACATTTGAGTCTTCCATCCATAAACATTTATTTAGTTGCTCTTCATTTATTTAGCTATTCCTTAGTTTCAGCAATAGATTATAGTTTTTAGTATACAAGTATTTCACCATTTATGTTAAATTTATCCCTGAATATATGATATTTGGGGATGTTTTTGAAGTAGAACTGCATTTTTATTTGATTTTTGAACTTTTGTTGCTGTTATATGTAAATACTATTGGTATATGTGACCTACACTGCTATCTTGACAAATTCATTTATTAGTTCTAGTGGGTATATTTTACATATATGTTTCTTAGGATTTTATAAATATACTAAACTCTTTGGCCAAAACACTTCATCTTTTGCAATCTGTATTTCTTTTATCTCTTTTCTTAACTAATTGAAATAGCTAGGATTTTCAGTACAAGTTGAATAAAAATAGTGAGAGCGAACATCCTTGACTTGTTCCCAGTATTAAGTGGAAGACATTCAGCCTTTCACCAGAGTATGATTTTAACTGAGGGTTTTTCATGTGTACCCTTATCACATAAGAAAGTTCCTTTCTATTCCTAGTTTGCCGAGAACTTTCACAATGGGTGGATATTGTCCTTTACTGAGGATTTGATTTGCTAATATTTTATTAAGGGTTTTTGTGTCTCTGTTTATGAGGGGTACTTTTTTTTGGCACTTTTTTTGTAATGGCTTTTTCTAGTGTGCTCTCAGAGTTATGCTAATCTTATAAAAAAATAGGTTTAGAAAGTATTCCTTATTCCTTTATTCTCTGAAAGATTTTGTGTAGGATCAATATATTTTTCTTTCTTAAATATTTGATAGACTATATCAGTAAGCTATCTAGGCCTGAAATTTTCTTTGTGGGAAGGCTTTTTGTTACAGATTCAATTTCATTCATAAATACAGAGTTATTTAAATTTTCTGTCTCCTCTTATGTTAGTTTTGGTTATTTGGGTTATTCAGGGAATGCGTACATTTCATCTGAGTTGCATTTCACCACAATCATAAAATGTTCATCATATTCTCTTATTCTCTGAATGTTATAGTATAGGGTCTTAGTAGTATCTCCTCTATTTCTCTTAATACTAGTAGTTTGTACTTTTATCTATTTTTTTAAAAAAAATTGTTTTCTACTTATGCTACAGAAAATTATCACAAACTTAGTGACTTAAACAACACACACGTATTACTTCATAGTTCTGTATATCATAAGTCTGACGCTGCTCTCACAAGGCTACAGTCAGAGTGTCAGCAAAGTCACATTTGTTTCACGTGGCTCTAGAGGAGGATCCATTTTCTCCCTCATTCTGATTGTTGGCAAAATTCAAATTTCTTGTGGTTATAATAATGAGGTTCCCATCTGTTGCTGGTTATCATGGATGGTAGTTCCCAGCTTCTAAAAGTCACTCACATCCCTTGGCTTGTGGACTCCTTCCTCGGTTTTCAAGCTAGCAACAGTGGGGCAGGTGCTTCTTATGCTTCAATTCTCCCTCCTTCTTCTTCCATGTCATCTCTTTAACCCCAATGGCAAAGATTCTCCAATGTAGAAACGTATGTGATGAGACTGGGTCCACCCAGATATTTCAGGATAATCTCCCGATTTCAAGGTCCACATCATTAATCACAGGTGCAAAGCTTCTACTGCTATCTAAGCTCACATATTTACAGGTTCCAGGGATTGAAGAATAGATTCTTTGGGGATACATTTCTCTCCCTTCTATGCCAGAAGCTTACATCATTGATTTGAGCCTTTTCTTCTTTTCCTAATATATACCTTTAAAACTATAAATTTCCTTCTAACCACCACATCAGCTGTGTCCCACAAATTTTAATTAATTTTATTATTTTATTCAAATAATTTTAATTTTTTGTGTTATTTTTCTCATGTTTTGTTTGTTTGTTTTAGAAAGATGTTATTCAATTTCTAGATACTTGGAACTTTTTTACTTGTATAGCTGCTGATTTCTAATTTAATTCCATTCTGGTCAGAGAACTTACTCAATGATATCATTTTTTAAATTTATGTTCCAACACACAGTTTACCTTGGTGAAAATTCCAAATGTTCATAAAAAGAATGTATATTCTGCAGTTACTGGGTGCGGTATTCTGTAATTGCCGTTTGGATTGGTAGTGTCCTTCTGATCTTATATTTTCTTACTGATTTTTCGTTTATTTGTTTTATCAATTACTGACAGTAGTGTAGGGTCTCCATCCATGACTGTAGAATTGTCCATTTCCCTTCCTTAGTTTCTCTTAGATTTTGTTCCATGCATTTTAAATGTTTATTGAGTGTATGTACATTTATAATTGTTATATGTTGCTCTTGTTTGGAACTTTTTCATCATTAAGTATCCCTCTTTATAAGTATTCTATTTTGATTTATTTTTTTCTTCCTTTTATGTTAATCGCATGTTTTACAATTTTATTTTAATTAATTTATTTCTAGTTAAATTATTTATTTTTAGTTATACCTCCCTGAATTATTGCCTCATGATTGCTTAGGAATTACAATATGCATTTTAAGCTTAATATTATTAATATTCTAGCACTATATTTCCATTTACCTTTTGAGCTATTGTCATATATATTACACTTACATACATTATAAACTCAATAATAAGTTGTATTTTTTTTTTACTTTAAATAATCATTTTCCTTCTAAAGAAATTAAGAGAGGAAAATACATTTATATAACCTGAATATCTTGCTTTATATTATTTGTAATATAATTCTCCTTGTATTTTATCACTTTCTATGTATCTGAAAATGTTTTAATTTTGTTTTTTAGTATAGTTTCACTAAACATAGTATTATTGACAATCTTTTATCTTTTAGCACTTGTATTGTTTCATTCCAATAACATCTGGCTTCCACAACTTTTTAGGAAAAGCCAGTAAATGATAGCATTCTTCACCTCTTATTAATGTGTATGTTGCTGAATTTAAGATTTTGTTATTTTGGGATTTTAGTAGTTTAATTACAATATGTTTAGGAATACTTTTGTGTATTTTAATCCTGTTTAAAGTTTATTAAGTTTCTTGTATCTGAATTGAATGTTTTTCACCAAATTTTGGGAAGATTCTGCCATTACTTATTTAAATTTTTTTCTGCTCTTTCTCTTCTTTCTTTTGGAAACTCCAAATACAAATATACTAACCTGAATTATATTCTCTCATTGATCTCTCAAACTCTATTAATTTTCCTTCAATTTTTAAAATTTCTGTTCTTCAAATTGGATATTTGCATGAATCCATCTTCAAGCTTACTGATACTTTACTTTGTCATCACCAATCTGCTATAGAGCCCATTTAATTTTTGTTGTCAAATTTCTTTTTTTTTTCTATAGATTTCTTTCTCTTTGGATACTTTGTTGTTCTTTCACACACTTACTTTAATTCTTTGAACATATTTATAATCACTGCTTTAAAGTTTTTATCTGCTAGATTCAACACCTGGGATCATTGGAGTCTGTTTCTATTGACTATCTTCATTTCTGTTTATTAGTCACACTTTTTCTGTGTATTTTTGTGTCTAATAATATTTTATTGTAAACTGGACATTGAAGATAATACATTGTTGTGAAAGTGTATTTCAGTTGTGTTCTGAGAACTGTGCTGTTCTACTGCAATTTTCTGCCTGGATATAGACTGCAATATTTGTCTTCTCCATAGCACACAGCTACTAATATCTCTATTCTTTTCTGTGGCTTCCAAGTGCTACCTTTTTTTAGTCTCACCCCCTGGAAGTCTCCTCTGTGCCTGTGTAATTTGACAACTATGGATTTAGGCAAATGTTTTATTTATATTTCAGGGCTTATCTTTTCAATGGCTTCTTTACTTACAGGAATTTCTTCTACATCTTACTTCTATGGCATATCCTTAGGATCTTCTGACACTTCAAATCTCTGAGGCTTCAGCTTTCTACTGCTACATTTTATATAACTGAAAAATGCATTCAGCTCAAAAGCAGAAAAATTATATATCTTTACCCATACATCTTTTCTCTTTCAAAAGTTGCTTTCTCTCTGACTTCTTCCTGCTTTGTTCCCAGGCCCTATAAAATTTCTTCTCACCATGCACAGTTTTTATCTGTCAGCCAGAAACTATGGGTTTTTGGTTTCATTCTTCTACAATTATTTTGCTCTCAAGACTTTTTTATTTGTTTGTTTTTTGTTTTTTTACATTGCCAGGTGCTTTTCCAAGCCTGAAACTCTGATTTCTGTAAACATTTGCTGACAAAGCTGTGTTTTTCCACCATCATTCTCCTCTGCTATAGCCATAGGGATTGGAAAATAAACAATTCTTACCCCCTATAATTTTTTTTAAGAATAAACTTCTCAGCTTTTGTCTACTTTGGGATACATCCCAATATCTCTAAAACTATTAGATTCTTTTATTCTTTTATCCACTTTTTTATTATTGTTATCTGTAGGAGGGTTTGCATGACCATTTAACTCCAGTACCATGACTGTAGGTTTCTTTTGTAGGCATTGTAGGCACACTGATGTATTTTTTATTTCTAATATGTCACAGAGACTCTTTTAAAAATGTAGGGGATAAACTATATATGGAGGGAATTCTTTGATTTCTTCATGTATGTCAATTATAAACCTGCCATTTCGTCATTACACTCTTGTTAAATGTTTAGTACATGAACATTTTACTTGTGTTAAGAATTGAAAGCACTGAATTTTATAAAACAGTCTGTGAATTAACAGTATTTAGCAAGATCTTTGCCATTTGCACTTTTGGCTAATGTAGTGGGTTCTGTTGTGTTCCTTTCAAAAAAGATATATGGAAGTCTTAATCCCCAGTACCTCACTGAGTGACTTTATTGGAAATAGTCATTGCAGATGGAATTGCTAAAGTTAAGACGAGGTCATTCTAGTGTAAGTTGGGCCCCTAATCCAGTATGACTGGTGAAGATAGTGATGTGAAGGCAGAGACACACAGGGAGAACGCTTTGTAGCGTTAAAGACAGATATTAGAGTTATGTAACTGCAAGCCAGCAAACGTCAGATATTGCTGGCAAACCACCAGAAGCTAGAAGGAGGCAAAAATAAAAGAATTTCCTCGCAAGTTTCAGGAGGCACATAGACTGACAACACCTTGATTTTGAATTTTTAGCCCCCAGAACTTTTAGACAACAAATTTCTCTTATTTTAAGCCACTCAGTTTATGGTACTTTTTACAGCAGCCCTAGGAAACTAATAAAGGTGCCATTGCCAGATATGCACTTTGCAGGTTTTAGTAAGATAAGTCATTTAATAAAGATAGACACTTTTCTAAGGAAAAGTCTTAAAAATGAAATCGTAGTAAGGATGATATATGCCGTACTATGTTGCAGAGATGTTTGGTTCTTCTTGCTGTTCTTGAGGCATTTTTTTAAATGTAGTGGTTATATGTCTGTATTTATTTATCATATTTATAATGCAGCTCACGAGGAATAATCATTAAATCGTTGAAGGAAAAACTGAGGCTCTTTATGCTAAATTATTTGTCTAGAGTTATATTCTAAGCTCTTGGAAGAACTGAAAAAAAGAGAGGCATGTCAATTTTCACTCTTACTTTGTCCTCTAAAACAAGGGTGTCAAATCTCCAGGCTGCAGACCAGTATCAGTCCATGGCGGATCAGGAACCAGGCCGCACAGCAGAAGGTGAGCGGCAGGTTAGCCAGCGAAGCTTCATCTGTATTTGCAGCCGCTCCCCAGCACTAGCATCACCGCCTCAGCTCCACCTCAGATCATCAGGCATTAGATTCTCACAGGAGTACCAGTTTCTGGTGCCAAAAAGGTTGGGGATTGCTGCAGTCTAAAATACACATGAACCAATGAAGATTAAATGTCTGATATTTAACACTGATTTTTAACAATTAAAAAAAATCACCATCTAAGTGAGAAAGTTTGAACTTAAGCAGACTAGGGATTATATCTTAAAAATAAATTTCTTGTGTATTATTTTAAATTTTATAACAGTACTGTTTTCTATACAATTGTCAAGGAATACTTCTCTGGGAAAGGTGACAGATTGTAGAGTGCTGTGGGAGAGGAAGTCAAAGAATATCCAGGGAAATTGTATCCAAGTGTCAAAGGCATGTAAAGTAGCACTGTAGCAAGAATAAGCATAAAGGAATATACTATCAGCAGGACTAGGGCACAGTAGCAATGAGAAGAACGCTATAAAAAAAGAGGAGTCATGCCCTGTGGACAGAGGTTGGCAAACTTTTTCTATGAATAGTTGCATAGTAAACATTTAGGCTTTGCCAGGCATAATGGCCACATAGCAACAACTCAGATCTGCACCGTAGATGAATGAAAGCAGCCATCGACAATATGCATGTAAATGAGTAAACATAGCCGTGTTCCAATAAAACTTTATGAACACTGAAATTCAAATTATGTATAATGTTTATGTGACAACCATTTTTAAAAATGTTAAAACTATTCTTAGTTCATGGGCTATAGAAAAACAGTATTTACCACTCCCTACTGTGGAATGTAGTGGGACATGGTGAAGACAGGATAAAATTCGCTATGTGAGAGGAAGTCATACAGAGAGTTTGAAATGAAGAGTTACAAGATCTGATTTTTATTTTTAAAGGATCATAGCAACTGCTTTATAGAGAATAAACTGTTGGAGAAACACAGGGAAGCAAAGAGGTTAGGTCAGTCATATAAGAGATGGCAAGGCCAGAACTAAGATGTTAGCTCTGGAGGTGATGAAAACAGGGCAGCCTTAAAACATATCCAAAAGCAGGTTTAAAGACTTCACTCATAAATTGGGAATGGTGTCTTCATCGTAGAGGTCAATAGGAAAGTTGGAGAAGAGAAGGACTGACATTTAAGGGTCAGGATGTCAAAAAACAGTTCAGGAGCTTTCATTTGGAAAGGGTACATATAAGCTATATTTTGAACAGCTCTCTATGGTCCTATCTCTAGAACACTCTCCTGTGAACATGGTAACGACCATCCTGTACATCTGTCTGATATCAGTGGGGCAGTCATTGTTATGCCTGCTCTAAAAATGAAGCAACTGGGCACAACGAGATTACAGAACTCGGAAGCAGCCAGTGGGTGCCTATAGTTCTCTGGCTTCATGTTCTCTGACACCTTGACCAGGACCCTTTCTACCATGCCAGTCTGCCTCTGCCCCACTCAGACGGATGTAGAGGTGAAAAAATAGGGCAACAGTATTGAGTTATCAGTGTCACAAGTCAGTCATTGGCAGAATAATGCAAGCTCTTGTGGTTGGCCACTCAGAGAAAGAACAATAGAAAAGTAATTTTCTGCTTCTAGATCAACTTTCTAGGGTGGCCTCATTATGTAGGAAGAAACAAAAATGCAATTATATAATTTCAGGGCTTCTTTCTTGGAAACAAGTATAATTCAATCTATCTGTAGGAAAAGGACAAAGAACTCATTGTGCTGTAATTAAAATATTTTTCCCCTTAACTCATATTCTCAATATACATTTTTCTCACACGTAGTTTAAAACTAGCCAAAAATGCTTCTGGTTACTCATAAACACTTTGTTCAGATCCTGACTGTATTTTCTAATGCATAAAAGGCTTAACTTTGAAATAATGAACACTTAAACTCTCAATTTTGTACAATTAAGGGCAGGGAGTACATTTTTCTTTGAGTGGGCAGGCATATTCTTCCTTTTCTTTGTATAGTATTCTTTTTTTAAGCGGTTTAGTTTTTTCTTTTGTAGGTATTTTGATCATTCTTTTTTATTTTGTATCCTATTGCTTCTGAGTCACTTTAGCACCTGGTTCTAATGCAGTTTGCTGCCTTCTAGTACCAAAATTGCTAGGGTTTTGTGTTCCAAGGCAGAGAGTTGGTTAGCAGAGATCAGTAAGAAAGAATTGAAAAATACCTTAAGAAACTTCTTCAGACCCAAGAATGTTCTTGGCAAAATCCCACAATTTCAGCTTGTTTCAGTGTCATTCCATTCAGGTTTATAAGGGAAGATTGGTTATGTCGTTGTTCATGTTGTTGTTGTTGTTGTTGTTGTTGTTGTTGTTATTTTTATCCCACTAGAGTTCTACTTTCTGGTCTAACTTTAACATAGCTCTAATTCTCCTTGGTATTTTCCCAAAAGGGCTGAAAACTTATGTCCACACAAAAACCTGCACACAGCTATTAGAGCAGCTTTATTCATAATTAACAAAACTTGGAAGCAACCAAGATACCCCTCAGCTAATCATCAGAGAAATGGAAACTAAAACCACAATGAGATATCACCTCACACCTGTTGGAATGGCTGTCATCAATAAATCAAAAAACAGCAAGTGTTGGCAGAGAAAAGCGAGCCCTCATATATTGTTGGTGGGATGGCAAATTGGTACAGCTGCTATGGAAAACAGTATGGAGGTTTCTCAAAAAAACTAAAAATGGATATACCCTCTGACCCAGCAATTGAACTTCTGGGTGTTTCTCTAAAGAAAACCAAAACAATAATTCATAAAGATCTATGCATCCCTATGTTCGTGGCAGCACAATTTACAATAGCCAAGATATGGAAGCAAACTAAATGCCCATCAACAGATGACTGGATAAAGAAGTCATGGTTCATAAGTACAATGGAACATTTGCAATGACATGGATGGACCTAGAGGTTATTATTCTGAGTGAAATAAGTCAGATAGAGAAAGATAAATACCATATGATTTCACTTATATGTGAAATCTAAGGAACAAAAAGAACAAACTAATCAAAAACATACAAATATAGTGGGTGATTTGGTGACAGTGGAGGAGGGTTGGGGGCTGGGAGAATGGGGTGAAGGATTAAAGAAGTACAAATTAGTAATTGATACTTGGTCACAGGGATGGGGAGCACAGCAGAAGGAATGCAGATAGCATTAATATGATGGCTAAGCGGAGGGCCAGGGGAGGGATGGAGCAATTGGAGGAATTGTTTCATGAACAATATAGATGTCTAACCAATGTACTGTATACTTGAAATTAATTTAAATAAATAAATTTATTAAAAAGAAAAAAAGAAGTCCCTCAGTAGGTGAATGGGTAAATAAACTGTGGTGCATCCAAACAATGGAATATTATTCAGCACTGAAAAGAACTGAGCTATCAAACCATGAGAAGACATGGAGGAAACCTAAATGCATATGACTGAGTGAAAGAAGGCAGTCTGAAAAGGCGACACACTATATGGTTCTAGCTACATGACATTCTGGAGAGGGCAAAACTGGAGAGACAGTAAAAATATCAGTTGTTTCTGGAGGTTGGAGGGGAAGGGATGATTAGGCAGAACACAGAAGATTTTTTTTTTAATTATTGGGGTGACATAGGTTAATGAAATCAAATAGACTTCACGTGTACAGTTTAATATCATATGTGTATTACATTGTGTGTTCACCACCCATAGTCAAATTTCCTTCCGTCATCAAATATTTGACCCCTTTTACCCAAACTACTTCGTATGATGCTGTAAGGGTGAATACATGTCATTATACATTCCACCAAACCCACAGAATATACAATGCAAGTATGAACTGTAATGTAAACTATAGACTCGAGGCGATGCTTATGCGTCAATGCAGTTTTGCTGGTTGTAATGAACATACCACCGTGGTGGGGGATGGTGATAGTGGGACGATGTGTTGGGAGTTGGCAGGGGGTATATGAGAAATCACTGTTCCTTCCTCTCAATTTTGCTATGAACCAAAAACTGCTCTACAAAAATGATTCCTTAAAAATATAAGATTGTTGGAGATAATGGACTAAAATTACAACTCTGTCCAGCCTATACTGGTGCTTCCTTTGATTCAGATGGTTTTTCCATGACTGCTGAAATATAATGGGTGTTCCAGAAATGTTTCATCTCCCTGGTTTGCTCAAGTCATATTCATAGCTGAGTAGGCAGAGAAAATGGAAATACCTGCTACGCATTTAGACATCAAGAATTTTGTAGGTAATCCTTTCTTAATTAAAAAGCTCATCAATCACATCTGAATCCCCACCATGTCTTATCTTCTTGATGCAACAATTTTCTAGGCAGAGGATTATTATTACTTAATATTGCTAAGTAGTAAATATGATTAACAGACCCAAAGCCTATTTTTGTGTGGCCTTTGAGCTGAAAGTATTTTTACATTTTTAAGAGTTGTAAAAAAAGAAAAAAAAAGAAGAAGAAAAAAGAAGAGAAGAAAGGAAGGAGGTGAGAAAGAAAGGACAGGGGGAAATTGAAAGAAGGGAGGAAGAGAAGGAAGGACAGGAAGAAATATGAAACAGAAACTATTATGTCCCGCAACTCCTAGAATAGTTATAATCTGGCTCTTGATATAAATAGTTTGCCAATCCTTGAATTATAGGAATTAAAATATTTTAATCTCTATAGTATCCATTTCTTATATTATTTTAGTAAGAGTAGCCATAAATGCTCCTTAAGAAAAATAGATTCATGCATATAATGTAGCAGGTTATTTATGTTCTGAGAATATCTATGAAGCAACAATGCTATGGATATAAGATTCAGAAGTCGTTTTGATTGACTCTTCTTATAGTTGAATCATGTTCAAACATCAATTAAAAGTATCACTCAGGTACCAGTTTCCTGAGCAGTTTTCTTACAGATACTTCAAGAAAAAAGATGGCTTTCAGATTTTCTGTCTTTTGTCTAATAGAAGATTATGTTCCACTGCACGTAAATTGCTTGTGTCAGCAAGTGAGCCAAGACTTAGATGGGAAAAACTGTAGACCCCAATGCTATTTACTTCTCAATTGCATTAGGGGTTTCCACCCACCAAAAGATGAAATCTAGCCAATGTTAGGCTTTTTTTATTTATTGAGGCTTACAACTACAGTCATACTTTTTTGTCATAAATTAGTGTATTACAAATTTTGTATATTTGATTTGTGCCTACTGAGATTGTAACATTTACCAGAAAAAAAAATCAAAATTGAGAAGATAGGACCTGATATACATATTTCTCTTAATAGCATCTAATGTAGTTGGGTCTTTGTTACTCCATCTAATTTTAGATTGGGAAGAAAAAAATCAGTTATAGAAGATAAAGCCCTCTTTAAATTTGCCCAAATCTAAAAGTAGTTATATAGCCATTAGAGCAAAATAATAATAATAATAATGATATTATTATTTTTTTTAGTTTTTTTTTTTGGTCTCACTATGAATATAGTACATGAGAGAGAATTCTAAATAAATTATTAAATCAGAATGACAGAAGTGGCCGCCATGCTGGGACTGTGTCTTTAAGAAGCCAGTAACTCATCAACACAGTTTACAGTGTTTTTCTTTAACCCCAGACACTTCTGGAAACAGACCTTCATCATTTCTGGCTGGGATGATTTCAGCCTTAACAACATTCATAATAAAGTGTTAATTACTGGTAGAAACTGAATATTTTACATGGCTTGGAAGCAATAACAGAGTAAAAGCACAAGAATAGGTTAAAATAATTGGATTTGTTTGGTACAGTTTGGTAAAAATGGAAGGATTTCTTAAATCATACCATGCTCACTGCCCATTGGCAAGTCTCCTGTTCAGCCCTGATTTTTTACAGTTTCCTTTCTCCTCAAGCAAGAACTGCCTACCACATTCTGAAATGGATGGAGAAGTAAAGAGAGGCCCTCTTTTTACATTTTCCTCAGTCTTGATTAGAGATGACTCATCTAGATTGATTTGTGAGCTGCGTAAAAGTTATGATGGGCATAACATAAGTATCATGACTACTTCGTCAACTTGTGTGAAATTCTCACCACTAAAACCAGGCAAAGCCCTATTTGTTCTAAGGTTTGAGCTAGTTGGAAGTTGTAATTAAGAACATGATCCATGGAGCCAAATAGATTTAGGTTGACATTCTAGATCCACCAGAGGACCTTGGGCAAGTTATTTAACACCTCCAAGGTTTCATTTATTCACTTGGAAAATGGAAATATTAATATCTTCCTCAATGATTCATTGTGTAGAATAAATGGCATAAGTGCTCAATTCAGTAACTTATCGGTTCCTTAAAAAATGGAATAATGAATAGAAATAATAATGATGATGATTCACAGTTTAACTCTGTTCACCTTTTTTTGTGCATAGAAGGCATACCTGTGCATTAACTGTATTAACCAAGCATTATCAAGCTTGACCTATAGACTGTCCTGGTTCCCAGGATCTCACCTATAATTTTGGGGGCCTGGAACCTTTGTGGACTCTGGACCTTACCTGGTCCATGGAAATATAGTTTGCAGCACTTTCTCCACTGCATAATTCAATGTTGTTTAAACTTTTAGAAACAACCTTTTCCTAGGTGAAATCATATATGTAACCCCAATGTGCAAAACAGTCCAAAGAAGAATTACTCTAGTTTATACAGAAGTGGAGCCCGAAGCTTCACCCTGTAGGCCTCTGCATAATGTCCAGAGGGCTCAGACTTCCATCTGTCCCTTAGAAACCCTTGGTGTACTGGATCCTCTCACTTAGGTCAGTGTCCAGATTCACTGAGGAGCAAGATTGCCCATCATCTAGTCCCACTGCATTCCCTGCATGTGGTCACCTACAGCCTGAGGTCCACTGGCCTAGCCTGTTGCTCCTTCACTTTAAGGGTAAGTCAGAGCAATACTGGCCTGTCGTCCTTATTAGACTCACTGGAGGTGCGGATGAGTTTTTTGTACTTTAACTAGCTTACCAAGTGAATGAGATGCTTCCTCATTTGAGAATCACTGTTGTAAAGGACAAGAAGATTACAGATTTCCACACTCCCAAATTGAAATAAACAAACTCACTCTGTATGGAGCTTAAGCATTTGAAGATGATTGTTCAAAAACTGCTTTTGAAAATGAGAATTAGAAAGAATAACTAAAATCGATATATTTTAAAGCAAATTTAAGGTGGAAAAAGAGTCATCTACATTCCAATAAATCATTCTTTTGAGAACTGTTTTCTAAAAAGTCCATTAGCTTATTTTTCATCTCCAAATATTAATTATGTTTTATTGTTTAAACATCAGTATATCTTGCCCAGTATATTTTGAAAGGAGAAATATTTGAATGGAATGCTTTATCCAGGCCCCTGCTTGTCATTCATTTTAAATTATTGTCACCTTAGAGAGTCCTTCCTTGACCACTGAATTCATAGTAACCAAGTCATTTTCCTCCACATCAAAATGTTAATTTTCTGCATATTACATTTTCCTAGATATTTTTATGTTTATTTATTAATTTACTTGTTTATTTGTTTATTGGTTGTTTACATTTCTAGAATTTGCTCCATGAGTACCGAGACTTTGTCTTCCATCAAGAGTCTGGCCATTTTGACTCATAATAAGTATTTACTGAATGAAGAATAAATGAATAAACTAGTCAAGTGAACCCGGGCTTTTAACTACCATAAAGAGAATTCTTTAGAGGCAAAAAAAGGCATAACAAAGGAAATATTTTCTCAGCAACAATTCAACTGTAAAGCTGAGGTTATCAACTTTCCTATTCTCCATCTCCCCCTTTTGAGTTGGGTCATTCCATTTATGTTACATATGATACTATTGGAAAATTTTTAATGGTGGATCAGCAAGACTTGGAAAGGTGAGAAAAAAGAAAAACAATATCATTCTCTTGTTTTCAGAGCTCAAGATTTTGTGTGATGATTTTTTTCCCCTTTTAATTGTAAATTGTTGACTCAGTTCTGTAGTGTAAGAGAAATCATGCAAATGTTATGCTTCATTTTTCTTCTAATAATTCGAAATAATTATTCATTGGGAGAAACACGGGCTTAGCAGCCCATGAAATAATACAGCATCAGGTCTCATTACATATGTAGAAGGTCCAATTTAGGCAAAAGTTATTTCTAGCAATGCATGATTCTGAATCCTCAATGGCCATGTTTTGGATCTTCTTAAGTGTATTAATATTAAAAATCATGTTTCCTATCTTTTTAAGCAGATATAGGAGTTAACATTATAGGAATTGTTATAGATGAGTGAACAATATTGATTTGCACATATACTCTGAAAAAGAAGCGCGAATATTTAGCACAGTGAATGTCTTTGAGAAGATGATTCCATTTTTGAAATCGTTGCTTATATTCATACTTCCCATTGCATGGGAGAAAACACAGTTTAGAAGGGTAATTGTTTCAAAATATCCCAATGCATATGCTAATTTTTTTGAAACATTATAAATTACTGCCATACCCAAAGTGTGTGAAATGCAATTATGATTAATGTTCAGCAACAGATTTATAAAAAAAATCACTGAATTTTAAATATGAAAAATTTGGGTTAAAAAACAGTGGTTTTATAATATTGATGTTCTTCTAAGTGTTAATAGGTTTTGGCTTCAAAGAGTCAAATCAATTTAAGGAACTCTGGGTCAAACAGTGTTAAAAAGGTTACTTTACTGTAGGACTTCATGCAAACTCAAACTGCTAATAGGCACTGTGGATTTTCAAAGCAGGTATAAAGTTTGCGTGATTTACCGGTAACATTCACTCGAAAGACAGTTTTTTTTTTTTTTTTCAAACAGCCAAGCTTTTTCCTTTTCTGTATTTTATAATCTTTGACATCTTGGGGTGGGGATGGGGCGCTTGTTAGTCCTGGACAGACTGCCCCTCCCTGGGCTGGCTAACTCCAAGAGATAGTAAACGTTTTAGCCACCTTAGCCCATCTGGGCTGCTGTAACAAAATACCATGGACCGTGTGGCTTATAATCAACAGAAATCCATTGCTCCCAGTGTCAGAGGCTAAAAGTCTAAGATCACGATGCTGGGGTGGCCTCGTTACAGTGAAGACCCTCTTCCTGGTTCAGATCTAATGACGTGCCCCCGTGTCTTCAAGCGGTGGAAGGCGGGGCTGGGGATCTCTCTGGAGTCTCTTTTCCAAAAACACGAACTCATCATGAGGACTCCACTTTTATAAGCTAAGCATCTCCAAAAGGCCCCACCTCTTAACACTATCATGTCAGGGGTTAAGATTCAAAATATTAATTTGGGAAGAACACAAACATTCAGACCATAACATCTGCAAACACGCCTTTCATATGCAAATCAGCCAGTTCCAAGTCCACACTCCCAACTACCTCCTTTTCCTAACTGACCTACCAGGCTAGTATTAACCCTGCCCCAAGTCACCCCAGGGCCAGGGGCTGGACAACTCAGGACTGCCCCTACAGCCAGGAGCCCACTGAGATTATTCAGACCACTCAGCTCTGAGCCTGTGCCACTGCTTGACCTGCCTCACGCCTTCTTTCCAATGGAAAACACAAGAAAGGCTCTGGGCCTTGTGTTCCTCTTACTCCCCTGCCTCCTGACAGAATCTGGTGCTTCCCCAGGTACCCCTGCATGGCCCATGTGCCCTCTGCTCTGGGGAACCTTAAGTAATAAAGGCTGCCTTTAATAGCATTCACTTCTCTAGGCTATTACTCTGTCACCTCTATAAAGTAAAATCCCACAGGTACAATCAAGATAAACAGTTTGGTAAACAGTTTGCTCAACACTGGTAGAGTAAAAAGGAGCATAAACTTTGGAGTGAAGTGTGGGTTCGAAGCAATCTCTGTTTCTTCCTACGTAAAGTATCATTGGAGAACTTCTCCAAGCTTCCATTTCCTCATTTGTGCAATATAGAGGGTAGTAATAATCCCTTGGAAGGTGCTTTGAAGATTTAATAGCACGAAATATGTAAAGCACAATTCCTGGTAACATATAGGAGTTCAGTGTCTGTGCATATGCATACAATTAGTATATAAATAAAGGAACGCATATACCTAAGAGTGAGTAAAGTTTTATCTTAGCCAATTACTACCCTCAAGATAGAAAGAAGTCGTATTTATTTGCCCATAAATAAAATCGGCCACATTGATAAAGACCATTTTAAGACTGTTCGCTATGTTTGGTTCTGCTTCATCGTAGTCTGGTAGTGAAATGAAACCAGAAGTCAGATCTTCCTAAGATCAGTTTCATTTTTTAGACATTCCACCTGCTAGGCTAGTTCCTAGACTTGTGTTTGTCCAATGAAAAAATGAAAGGACTCTAAAATGGCATCAAATTAAACAATTCAAAGTCTTCTATGAAGAAAATGTAAATGTTTCCTCTTTAATTTTACAAGTTATGAAATTTTATTTCCCTTAAGATAGCTTTCAGTAAACATACTTGTGACCTTTTGATAGGTTAGAAATAGAAGCCATTCTCTTGTCTATACACAACTAGCCATATTTGCACTTTCTACTGATCAAAAGTAACTCGACTTCTAACACATAAAGAATCTACAAATGAAACATACCAAATAAAGCACGGACGTCAATCATATAATGCCCTTCTTAATTAGTACACCTAATAATTAAGTAGGCAGTATATCTGCTTTTCTGCATATCGATTTGAATGTGAAATTCTGCCTTGCAAATTTATCGTGAGGAAGAGGGTGTTTTCCAATGGAGATATGATCTGTTTTGTTGAATTTTTCTTTTTAGATAGCTTCTTGGTGACACTTTATGGCCAGCTTGTACTTTATATCTCTTTATATACTCTTTCTGATGATACCAGAAATTGCCCTGTGGGGACACTGCGGCATTTCACTGGGGCATTCAAGTAGTAATTTTTATGTGGTCTGTTAAGGGGATTGACCTCACATAAGGGTAAATTCCTTAACTCTATTCAGTCATTGATAATAGATTTAATTACATCAACTGCCATTTCTGAGCCTTCTTGCTATGATGAAATTCGTGTTGTTATAGCATAATCTTCATTAAGATGCTGAAAGCAATGATGAGTAATGCCAGGGACCTGCATTTATACGTTGTGACTGTCCAGAGGTGACATGTATTCATTTCCTTGTTCAATAGACGTTCTTCTCTATCGACAGTTCTATACATTTTTTTTTATTATTTTAGTACACCATGTAAATCTCTTCCAATTGGGTTTGCAGAGGGAAATGCCTGCATATATATAAACTTTTAAGCTTAGGATATTGCTGTTCTTCTGAACAAGTCTTTAGGTCGCATTTGTGAGTGACCAGACAAGTCCATATAGGCTGGCATACACGAAACAATCCAATGGACAATTCCTCTTAAGAAATGTGAGGAAATCGTCATCATTTCTCATGCAGGGAGAGAAAATCATCTCTGTTCTATCTGTGGCATGGGCAGCCTTGCATTAACAACGTCCGTAGCACACTGACCTCATGAAACGTTATGAGGGTGAATACAACCATCTTTGCAGATTGCTTTGAGTTTATATAGCACCTCTTCCCAGAATACTCCCAGTGGTAGTACAATAATTGTCACTGAAATTAACTATCTCTGTCTTGTCCATCTCCAAAAGAGGCATAAAAGTGCAAAGCCACATTTCAGAACCTCGGTATAATCAAAATGAATAGGAAGCTTGAGTGTGTGTGTGTTTGTGTGTGTGTGTGTGTGTAAAAGTCTGAAGATTTCAAGGTAGAGAAAGCCAGGAGAGCAAGTGAAATCACCCACGTAATCATCAGTGTTTATGATCAGAAACTTTTAGATTCTATACTTGGCAGTCATGTGAAGAAAGACACCATTTTAAAATGAGTTAATTGCATCCATTAGAGCATAGAGTAGAATTAGAATCGTAGAAATGTAGGATAACAGCATCTGGAAATTGAAAAAACCTTATAGTTTCTGCAGGCTTATCCTCTTTATTTCCCTGGGAAGGTCAAAGCGACTCCAAGGCCGTGTGGACGAGCTAGCGGTGAGAAATGGAGGGTCCTAATCCTCTTGCTGCTAAATTTGGACTAGACAAAGCAATCAGAAAACAGCAAGCAGATCCTAGGAACGCAGAGGCAAGGAACGCAGACCTTGTTCTTTTCTCCTTAATTAAGAGCACATGGACACACGCAGACACGGACACACACACAGAAAAGCTTAGTTTCTGACCCCTGTGCTGGCCTTTTAATAACATGATTTAGTTATTTGTAATTTAGAGACAGCAACTGCTAAACATCAGAGCTCGAATGAGTCTTTCATAATAAACTGCATTTTATTTTCTGTACGAAAGTAATACACATGCCATATGGCCAAATATTACTTTATGTTATGTTTACTATGTTTATATTAGTGTATTTTTTTAAAACGTGATCAAGGTAAACACTCCTGGGTTAGTCATCCTGGGGTGTGTACATGAAGCTGTTGCCAGGAGGTTAAAAGCAGAAGGATCCAACAGTGAGGGGGAAGAATTAGCCGGCTGAAGGTCAGTACATGGAAAAAGGAAGTGGGGACCCAGAAAGGACCCAGAGCAACAACTGGTTAATAGATGGGCTGTGTTTTCCACCCCTTCCTCTTCCCATGCCCCCCAGTGTGATGTTTCTCTTTCTGCAGTATATGTCTAGGGGTGTTTTTCCATTGAACTAGAGGAAGTATAAGCATTTTCTACTCAGAGTCCTCAGGGTGAGACTGTTTCAGAGGTGGAGAGAATTTCTCCTGTGATCTCTGGAATCACGCAGAGAGCAACACGTGCATGCTGCAGTGTCTTATTTTGTCCTTTCCAGACACCTCTTCTTGGCTCATACTTTCGATTTCTTTATTATTATGATTATACACGAGTTGCCAGTGTCTCAAGTCACAGCACAGATGTAAAGGGCCAAATGACCATGTGTGACATCAGAGCTATGTAAAGGTTTGGTGGTTATTTATTGTCAAAGGCTTCCCTCTCTGATGCCACAGCTATTTAGAAATCCAACCTGATCCCCCCCCCCCGCCCCCGATCGGTCTATCTCTCATGGATTGGAATGGTTCCAAAGGTATGTAAACCTCCAGAAATTTCAGTACAAACACAACACAGTACATTTGTTTGTGTTCTTCCCTGTGGTAATTTTAGACTGGCTTTTTCACAATTTCTATGATCCTACACTTCATTGGTTATTATGCTGCTGTGTCTACCCTCTGAAGAAAGAAAAACACTTTAGTTCTTTCCTTAAGTTTGGCTGTTTCCTAAAGAAACAAAACATACTTTGATGCGTTTTTGAGAAGATATTGAAATAACAATAGACTCTTTAACTGGTAAATTATAATGGAATCACTTAGAAATTATACATTATATCCACATTTTTATCAAATTAATACATCATGATTAAAGGTCTTCTAATGAATACCAAATGAATTAGTAATGATGGTCTTTATGCATAATCCTTTAAATTATACAAAAATATATTTGTAGCAAATAGCTCAACATAAGAATGAGAAATTGAAGTTAAGAAAGTTGTATTTCTAATACAACAACTTCAGACTTTTATTTATGATCTTCTTAGGGCTCTATTTTCATTTAACAACTTTTCATTACATGATTTCTTTCATGTAACAACGAAAGCCAGTGTATTATTTATTACATAAGCAAATTCCAATAAATAGTTTGTGGGGAGACAAACATCCCTAAAGTGTAAATAAACCACTTATATGCTACTGTTACGAACTGTTCATTTGGTAAGTCAATTTATTACTTATTTTTAAAAGCATTAGACAGAGTATTTTCTTACTGTATTTCCTATCAATGCAGTAGAGTGAAGTTGGTAATCCTAGTCTTCATTCTGAAGGAACCACCAAAGCAAATGACTAAACTAGTTAAACAGTTGAAAACCTTGGGCCTGGAATCAGACAGAGCATGCTTTGGATTCTAGGAGGGATCTTTATTCGTGTGTGACCTGGTCACATTATCTAACTTCCTGGTGCCTCAGTTTCCTCCTCTGTAGGAAAGGAGCTAAAAATACTTCCCTCAGAGACTTATGTTCAGCAGAAATGAGATGTGGAGAATGTTAGACTGGTGCAAGGTATCTAGATTTATTGAAACTTTATTGAGTACTTGGCTGTATACTGGGTGCTACATATGCATTTTCATGTATTTTTCTCTTTTAATCATCACATAGTTCCTAATATCTCCATTTTATACATAAGAAATTGAAGCACAGAAATTAATTGCTCAATAAATGGCAGATAATAATAATATTATATTACTATGCTTTCATTATTTTATCTACTGTCCTTCAACATAGAAATTTATTTCTATAATAGTATATAAAGGAACTGAATAAGAATAAGATATATTCTTATATTTCATCTTATTATCTTATCTTAATAATATATATTCTTAGAAATAGGTAATATTAATTTGAACCAGCAAATTAATGTAAATAATTGAGGTAGGATTGCATTTAATACCAAATCTTTCAATTCTTCTACAAGGCTTGGAAAAAACACATAGTAGGAAAATAGGAACTTGGGGTCAAAATCCTCAATAAAGTCACAGAGATCATACATCTGAACCTCTTACTGAAAGTGGCCAAACTGAGAGTAGGGGACAGTGATCATAACTCAATGAACTTCCAAGTAAAGCTGTGGGTAAGTCTTTTGTCAAATCATCATTTAATCTTCAGAGAACACAGTTCTCTACACCCCAAGCACCCAACTCTGTAACATCCTTTCTGGAAGCTCCATAGCATCTCATTAATGAGTAAGCTATTTTCAAATCAACTTTTTCATCAGCAATCCCCTTCACATAACCCATATTCTGAGGAATGAATATTGAAGGATAATAATTCAACTTAATAAGAGTGATACTTCAGCTATGAAAAGCACCTCTGTTACAAAAGGTCCAGACATGTTAGTCCTGTCATATTCTTTATCCAGAGTGACAACCAGCCCTAAGATTTCAGAATTTTAATTAGAAAAGTCTGTGTGTACTTACAGTCTACTGAGAATCCTTACCACTGATTATTTAAAAATTAGACACATTTTTTAATGTCAGCTCAGTCTAGTATTTACTGTTTCGACAGTGTTGAATCATATTGTATTCTTCATGTTTCTTCACTCCTTTGTTAGTTCACATTATTTAAGCATTTCAGTTAGGGCCTCCCAAATATTCACATAATTTAGTGAGTATATAGCATGTATTGGAAATGTCCTCAATTTCATTAAACTTTTATATAAGCCAGTCAAGTAAAAATAAATGTAGTTAAATAATATCATCTAGGCAAGAGAGACTGTAACTTTTGTCAATTTGGGTGCAAGGCTTGGGATATTCAGTATTCTGAAGAAATTTTATCATAGGTAGACCATGTATTATATGAGAGTGATTTGTGCTAATATGTTTTCTATGTTTTGTCCTTAAAAACAGAATATGGGAAAAGCCAGCAAAATGGCAAGATTTTAAGAGCAAAGTTGACAATTTTAATTAATAACCTCATAAACTATAATTTCAGCAACATAACTTTTTCTTTTCCATTTATTTAATTTAAAATTTTTTAATCAACATGAGCATATCCCAAATTTGGGAGAAAGCTGTGGCAGATATATATGTGAATGACACTTTCATTATTTAGAAGGGACACTCATTTTTATAACTTTGGTAGGAGGTTCAGATGCCAGGGAGGAACACAGAGTGTCTTAACATCTTGTAAACACTTGATTCTTCCAATAAAATCTTCTGATACGTCATGGGGGAAATTTCACTCCTGCCATATATTATTAGAAAATAAACTATTAAAACATTTGAATTTAAATAAAATGCTCATCATTTCTTGGGCTGATGTCCATTAGGTATTAAGACATGGGTAGCATGAGCCTTTGGTTTGCCTAATTCTCAGATGGTAGAGTAGGTCAGTTTTGCCTAAATTTGAAATAATTCTATTATTTAAAAACATGGGAGATTTAAAACAAACAAACAACAAAAAAAACACTTTAGTTGGAAATTTTGGTCTTGGAGTGTTCTCCAGAAAATGTACTTGTCTGCATCAGAAAGTTTTATCATGGTTAACTTTTTTGGACTTCATTCAGCCAAAAACACTAAGGGGTATTCACATGAAGTCAAACCAGTCTTTGATGATTTTGGAGAAGACAAAGTATTTTTAAAGAAATTAAAGTAACTTCTCTGTCATTTCTATAGAAACTATAATCTATCCAGAGACAGCATGTACACACACATTAATGTACTATAGATACATATAAATGTACATATAGAGAGAATGTGAAATAAAGAGGAAGGAGAAGCAAAGGATGTAGCAACATGTGGGTAGGTTACAAATTAATGCAAGGATCTGGGCTGAGAATGGTCATCTCTTTCCCATCTCTGATTCTGTGAGGGAATTAAGCTTGTCATCATGTAGAAACCAAGAAGCAGATGCTGACATGACTTGGCCAAGAAAATTAATAAGGAAAGGCTACTTGGGAGTGAAGATAAATTTGGATTCAAATGGAAGAGTCTGAGAACCAGAGATATTTCACCTCCGAAAGATGACCTTCCAAACTGAAAATGAGAAGGTCACATAAAAATACAGCATTATTTGGGCAGATGGTATGAAGTTGTCACAAAATTAGTCATTAGTTGTTCTTTGGTCACTGTTGTAACACACACACAACAATACTATTTAAATGTCTGTGGGTGACCAGCTAAAGAAAACTTAAATCTCATCACATTTAAAAAATCACTTGATTCCTCCTGCTCTGAGGCAGTTATCTCCCAAGGTCAAGGTTAGAGGAACTTGCCAGCAAGGAAGCTTCCCCAGCAGAGTAAATAGATGAGTCTCCACACTTCAATCCAGACCCTTTCACTAACATTAACATCTATTCAACGTATTTTATTCAGTGTGCTTCAGAAACTTCATCCAGACACATTCAATAAAGGCAGAATTGTCTTGCACAGAAATTATACTTGTTTGCATCGCATATCCATTCTAAAATATGACTAAATGAGGTTTCCAGCAGAGTCTGTACTAGAAATAGTTTTGATTCAGTTGGTACTTTTTTGCTCTTTCTCTACAGTATCTTCAGGGAGATAATCTTCATTCTAATCACTCTTAAAAACATAAGCTCCAAAGGCCATCTGTTTCCCTGAATATGAGTGGTAACTGGACTGTTTCTAATTTTAGGATTTTCTGAGCTGAACGACAAGAAGTCCATTGCCCCAAATGTTTACAGTGATTTTCTTGCTTTGATGATGGTGAATTTGTGAATCCTTTTGGAATATGAATTCCTATCTCTAATCTCTGAAACAAAAGTGTGTTTTACTTTCACACAAGAAACCACTGTGATCTTTTTGCTTCCTTAAATAGGCTATTCAGTTAAGCCACAAAGATAAAAACTATTGAAGTAGCTGGACCTTCCTCGAACTTCCTCATTCTTGTTTCAGAAACATTTATACCTGCTTTGTCTCTGCTTTGTCCATACCCACTTCTCAAGTATATCTTAATAAATTTCTAAAAAAAAAAAATGGTTGCATATAAGCCCATATGATCATTTTTTTCATAAACATAGGATCCATTTCTTCAGGTCTTTTTTTCCCTATTTTTCCTTAGATTCCCTATCCCATTCTCTCTTCCATTTCTTATCCTCCTCTCTCTCAGCCTCTCATCTCTTATGCTATTCCATTCTCTACCCCTCCTGAGACTGAACTCATGTAATAACCGAGGATTTATTCTTTCCTTAATTTCCCCCGTGGCGAGGACTGGTTATCAGTGAAACCATTATGACATAACTTCATTAAGCACTTGATTGCACTTCTCAGAAATTTTCTAAAGCTCATTACCTGTCCTTATCCACACAGGAGCAGCCTAGTTCACCTCTCCTTCATCCCTAAGCTGGTTATACGACAGCCCCCTCCGGCCTTGCTGCCTTTCATCCATTCCCCTCACAGCGGAAGACAGTGAGCTCTCTAAACCAAACTGATCAGACTCTCACTAGCTAAAAATCCTATAAATATCAAACCTCATTTGGGCCTGCAAAATTGTGCAGCTGCTGTGTGGAAAACATTATGGCAGTTCCTCAAAAAATTAAACATAAAATTACCATGTCATCCAGCAGTTCCACTTCAAAGTACATATCCAAAGGAAACAAAGTCAGTAACTTAAAGAAATATATGTACTTCCATGTTCATTACTATGTCATTCACAATGGCCCAAAGATGGAAGCAACCCAAGTCCATCGACAGGAAAAAGTAGATTTTAAAAATGTGGTGTATGCATGCAATGAATATTAGTCACCCTTAAAAAGAAAGGAAATTCTGACACTTGCTACAACAGGGATGAATCTTGAAGACACTGGATAAGTGAAATGAACTCATTACAGAAGGACTAGTACGGTATGATTCCATTTAAATGAGGAAACTAGAGTCGTCACAATCAGGGAGACAGGAAAGTGGAATGTTGGTTGCAGCGCCTGAGGTAAGGGAGAAATGGAGAGTTATTATTTAATAGGGATAGAGTTTCAGTTTTATAAGATGAAAACATTTCTAGAGATGGATGGTAATTGTTCAACAATGCGAGTGTACTTAATGCCACCAAATGTACATTTAAAAATGGTTGATTTTCTTATGTTTATTTTACCAAAGTAGACTCAATCTTATGGCCTTTGGCATAAAGCTAAAATATCTTAGTAAGCCCTTGCCTACTCTGCCCCCATTCCTTCAAGCCCAGCTGATGATGTTTTCTGCCTGGAAAGTGTCACTTTGCCAACCTACCTCTGACTTTTTCATGACAACTCAAAGCAGGATATATTGCTGTCCCCTAGGGGACCCCATGATTCCCTATTCTCAGGGGCCTTACAACATGCCTGCAGTAAAATTTCTGAGAAGTCTATGCTAACATCTCCCACAAGAGAGGGTGAATGCCTGAAAAGCAGAGCCATCTCTGCCCAGCACAGAGTGGGTGCTTCATAAACATTGAATTAGTGAACAAATTTTAATCTTGCACCATGAAAACGATTTAGAAGGTAGTTGCCACAAAATAAATGGAGGATTTTGAAATATTGGAATTAAGGATGTTTTTCTTTAAAGTTGAGTTGGGTTGGAGTAAGCACATTTGTTGCTAAGAACATATGGACGTTTTCTTTTGGTAGATTTTGTTGCTAATCCCTAAAATATTAAAAGTGAATAACCCGATGTCTTTAACTAGTCTCAGTCAAAGAAATGGCATTAGGATACCACAATATTGGAACCATTCACTTTCCAATAACTCATCTTACAAATGGGAAGAACAATACATAGAAAATATGTTAGATTTGTTCTCATTAACATAAAGAGAAAGCAGTGATTAGAAGATTTGACACTTTCTTCTTCACCTCACTATTTCGTACATCTGTCAGACTTCCTTATCGTGATATTCTATAGTAAAGTTGTTCTCATAATCACTAAACCAATCAGCGAGGGTTTGTTAAGTACCTGTTACGTGTTCAACTCTACCTGACACTGGGGAGAGGAGGGAGGTGATGTAAAAGGCATAGCCCATGTTCCCAAAGAGTTTATCATCTAAATGTTATAATCACTATCAAAGACAGCTATACAAGACATAATATGATTAAACTCTGGGCTTTTCATATCCCAGAGAAACAATATTACACAACACATACAATAAAATATATAACAAAGTTCACATTATGTACGAAACATTAGATAGTTATGGGCCATGTTAATAAAGAGTTGAGTGGCCTTAATATGTTGTATATTAAAAGAAAAATTACCCTTTTCACTCTGTATCTCAGAAAAGCCCCGTCCCTAGGAACTAGTACACAACTTAAGGTTACAAAAGCAGATATCATCTGTTGAGGACCTCAGAGGTGTCTTGAAAATCATCTATATTTTAATACATGTTCACGAGCAGGCAAAATGGTCCACGGGCAACCAGAATGCTCCACTGAGAGCCTCCTGCTTTCTCCCCTTCCTTTAAAAAAAGAAAAAAAATCAAAATTTTTAACAGAAGAAATAGTTACCTGCTGCTGACAGTACTACAGTTAAAATAACTCTAAGTGACTTCTTTTGTTCAATATTTAAAGCAACATGTATTATTTATGTCTGTGTGTGAGAGAGAGAGAGACAGAGAGAGAAGAGAGAAAAGAGAGAGAAGAGAAGAGAGAAGAGAGTCTAGGTGCCAAAAACAGCAGTGAAAAAAACAAAATGATTTGTTCATCGAACTTAGAGCCTAGAAGAGAAAGACACTAAATAAGATTAAGTTAAATATATACTGTGTGAAATAGTGAAAAGTGCTACAAGGTAAAAAGAAAAGCAGGACTGGGAGAGATGGAATGTCAGGGCTGAGGCTTTCAGCTCCTACACAGGTGGCAGGGGAAGTCCTCAGGTAACCTGCTGAAGCCTGGTGGAAAGAGGACGTCACCCGTGGCGGGTCCTATGAAAAAGCACTTCAGCCAGAGGGAACCAATGACAAGAATGAGGCCCTGAAGCGTGAGTCTGCATGGAATGATCTAGCAGAGCAAGGAGCTAATAATGCAGATAGATGAGAGTAGAGGACGATGGAATGAAGATGGGAGGAACCAGTGCTATAAGCCAGCATAAGGACTGTCTTTTGCTCTACATAAGGCAGGAAGCTATTGGAGGTTTTTGAGCAGAGACTTGACCTGCCTTACAATTTAACATAATCACTCTGTTGAGAGTAAGTAGATGAAGGGCAAAGGCAGGAGCAAGGAGACGAAAGGGGAGACCATTGTAGTAATCCAGGGCAAGAGGGGCAGGCGGCCCTCAAGGGAGTGGTGATGATGGAGGTGGTAAGACATGTTCAAATTCTAGAGATATCTTGAGGAAAAGCAAGCAGAGTATTTATGGGCCAGATGTGAAGAGGGGGTGAAAGAGAGATAAAGGATTACACCAAAGTGTTTGGCCTGAGCAAGTAGCATTTTGGAGCCACCAATAACTGAGATGAGGAAGGCTGCAGAAGCAGCAGCTTTGAGGTGGTGTTGGCCGTCCAGGTATGAACATGTTAAGTTAGAAATGCCAGCCACCTATCCGAAGGCAGATTGTGACTGGACAGTTTGCAGGCCCAGCTTACGAAGAGCCAGGGGAGGGCAGCATTCCTGAAATCACAGGAGGAGAGTGCCACAAGTGAGCTGGGTACTCAGGCCAAAAGCTGCAGATGGGCTGACAGCAGTGGAACAGGCCAAGGCACTCAGGTTTGATTAAGAGGGAACACTTAGAGCCCAGTTACTGGGGGCAGAAGTCTGAGTGCCAGCAGTTGAGAGTTGGAGGGGAGGAAGGAAACATAGCATAAAGAGACTGCAGTTCGATGAAAGGGACTAGATAAATATGGTGCACAATGCCTTCTGAGGTCACAAGATGATGCCTCTTCAGTGAGTGTTGTTTGCAGAGGGTAGTCAGGCTTCACCTTCCTCTACCCATCACAGCGCTAACAGCTAATACGGAGGCCCGCTGCTGGCAAACACCACGTAACAACAGCTGGGCACGTGAGAGCACTAAACCCATGAAAAATTAGGCAGTAAGGATTTGCAGCTAAAATTTGATTAACTCATTTCATTAAAAGGACACTTGCACATAAAATAATGTAACACAATTAATGGTCTCATTAAAATATTTACTCACAAATTAGAGAAGGACCACAGGGAGGTGGAAGAGAATGGGAAGCAGAAGAAAGGGCAGGACAAACATACCCTTGGATACTTTTTTTTTAAATCCCGGCCTCATTTTCCTTCGCTAAAATCCAATGGGGAAAAGTCAACGAGAGACTGTGCTTTCTCTCCTCTACTCCTTTGCAACCACTACCGTCCTGTGAACAACTGGGTCTTCCCCAAGCATTCAGCCAATAGGAGAGTCGTGCAAATTGTTTGTTTCCTTTTACATAAAGACACCTAGGAAGGTTAAATTTGCTGGTCGTTCACACCTGCTTGTACACAGCTGTGATGAGTTTGTGTAGCAGCTGGGACTGGCAGGATAAGTAAGTTAGGGCTGGTAGGCTGAGTTGGGGCAACAGTGGGAAAGGAGGGAGAGAACGGGAATGTGGATCTTTCAGAGGCAAACAGGCTGGGATATTGCCCTGCAGAAACGAAGATTCCTGCACCATAAATGGAGACATCAGGCCCCAGAAACGGTGACGAGGGTGAGAGAGACACACAGGGAGGTAAGGCAAAGTCAGTCTTCTTTTCGCTTGTGCTAAGCGTAGTTCTATGAAATGTGAGGGTAAAGCACCACCTCACCATTTTCCCCGGCAAGAATGGGGAACAGCATTTCGGAAACATTGGCGTGAGTCTTGAGAACTAAAATCTGTATGTTGAAGCGTGTGACTTTCTGAAGTCTCATTTGGGTATTACATGACAATGATGTAGTATTTAGGGCAGGATCCATTTTACTTTGTTGCCTGTAGCATTATTACTGTACTCAGGTCGTTATCATTTAATTGAACTTTTAATTGAGATTGTTGCAGATTGACATATAATTGTAGGAAATAATACAGAGAACCCATGTATCCTTTATTTAGTTTCCCTCTAGGGTAATATCTTGCAAAACTATAGTTTGACATCACAGACAGGCTGTTGACATTTCCATCACCACCGGGGTCTCTCACATGGTTCTCTTGTATATCCACATCTCTTGCCCTCTGTCTCCCCCTAAACCCCAGACAGCCATTACTCTGTTCTCCATTTGTACAACTTTGTCATTTTAAATAATATTATAAAAATGGAATTACATAATACGTAACTTTTTGGGATTGGCGTTTTTCACTACCATGTCACGTAGTCTGGAATATCATAGCTATGTAATAAATCTGGGAGTTAGTTAGACTGGCTCCTCCTACTGGAGTCCTTTTCAGAACTGTTTTAGTTAGTATTCTAGTTTCTTTACCTTTACACATAAATTTTAGAATAATATTATCTATATATACAAAAAAAAAACACCCTGTGATTTTGATAGGAATTATGTTTAACCTTTATATCAACTTGAGAAAAATTGTCATCTTTACTATGTGAAGTCATCCAATCACTGATCATAGTGTGCATCTCTATTTATTTAGGTCTTTGAATTCTTACATCAGTGTGGTTGAATTCTTCTATATCTTTGCTGATTTTCTATTTAGATGTTCTATCAGAGAGGTTTTTGTTGTTTATTTTTGTTTTATATATAACAGATAGAGTTTCCAAAAGAAGGAATAAGGAAAAAAATATGTGTACTTAATCTATCCAGAAGCAGAAATCAATATCCACTTTTTTTTTTTAATCTTTTACTTATGAGGCAATTGTTATACCTCTTGCAACAGTAAAATCAAAAAGAAAAACTTCCTCAGGTTGTCCATTTCAGTAGGAAATCATCAGTCTTTACCCTTGAGTTTGTGCTTTTCTGCCTTTTACTTAGTTCTCATCAAATCTTGAGGATGCTCGTGTTGGGCGTGTAAAGCCATGTGTGTGTACATATGTGTATATGTGTGTGTGTGTGATGGTAAATAATTCCAACTCATAAGGAATCTCTACTGCAAACTGATTTTTCAATGAGTTGGGGTCCTTAAAAGCCTCTTCAAATAAAATCAAATGTTCTTCAAATATTTGCTGCTCTTCAAATAATACCAAAGTGGCATACCAGTAATCACTTAGTGGAGCTTGGATTCCAGAGACTGCCATTGTACTGACTCACCCAGTCCCTACCCAACCCTAGCATCCATTAAAGAAGAGACAAGGCTCCGCAGCTTGACACAGTTTAACCTTGAGAAGTGTGGGTTGCAGTCCTGGGCTTTGGGAGAACGCACACTTGGCACACCTGTCATTCACCACACAACTTTATGTCCCATGCAGATTAAACTCCTCTTCCATAGTGGAGATCCAGACAGGGCATGTGCTTTATAGACCATATAATGGAGGTTTGGGAATGTTTGGTTTTCAGTTTATAGGACTGGCCAGAAACAATTCGCTTCCTCAGTTCAGCTGCTCTTGCCTCAAGTTTCAAGGACATTAATGTTACATTAAAATGAGCCCTTTACTTTTCTTTTCTTTTCTGCTTTGCAATAGCCTGGCTTTGGTTATTTTCTGATCTTATTGCACTCAAAGTAAAATAAGATAGGCAGCCTCTCAGCCTATTTCTGCTAACATCTAGAAATACTTGAGGAAAAGCACAATTTTGAGAAGCAAAATGTCCACCATCTTTTCACTAATAGCACCACCAATTTCATGAGCTTATTTGTTTGTTTTCCTTCCAAGCTGCACTGTGTTAAGTAAAGTAGTCACTTTCTCTCTCCCCACCCCCACCACCCCCTGTTGGGAAGGAGAACATGGAAATTATTTGGCAGAATGCACGGGTCAGATGTATAGTTTGCAGGATCGTTTCACAGTTGCCAGCATAAAAGAGAATAGCATCCACTTCATCTTCCTAAGTCAATCCCTGCCCTGCCATGACACTGTTTCAGTATACAAGAAACTCCGAGCATTTCTGGTTATTGTCTTCTGGCAAATTTAAACTGAGTATCGATGAAATAACATAAAACAATTCTGGTCTAGGCCCCTTCTATGCCTAATTGGAAAAGATGGTTCTTAAAGTCTCAGAAGTCAGATGCAAATGCAAAACCAAGTACATGAAATATTAGGAATTAGGCCTGAGATTTGGAAGTTCTCATAACTGCATAATCCAGAGGATGTGGTACGTTTAGCAAAATTCCATGGAGTTACCTCGTGTGTAGGGAGAAAGAGGAGATATGAAATTTCCAAATAAGCACATCCCCAAAACTGTGTTGGAAATATATGGCAGACTCAGCAAACAGGGCGGCAAACAGAGGACGCTGTGGGAAGAGGAGAATGTGTAGCATCCATGTGGAATGCATCTGAATGTCTTTGAATTCAGTTTCCCTTCACCCAAGCGAAGGCTTAGAGTATAAATCACACTTTGGGGAGAAAAGAAGAAGGATGCATAGTGCTAAAAATTAGAGATCAGATAATATTGAAACCCCTCAGATTTAGCCAAAGTTTGAAGGAATCAAGTCTTGTTCCCCCAGTAACACCAGACAAGTAATGAAATAAAATGGAAATAACTGGCTTTCCATAGCATTTACCTTTGCTTTTGTACATTACATAAGGCACCAGGGGAAAGAACACTTGCAAAAAATAGAAATTAAATTAAAAAGCCAGAACAACTTGGGAACACTACCTAAGTCTTGAACTGGTCCAAACTGGAATTTCGTGGAGGTGTCTGTACTGTCTCACACAGACAAATCAAAAATTCATGTGGTTTGCAATCGGCAGCCAAATTGTGCATCCTGCCTCCAGCAGATAAGCCTTGACAGTTTTGCGATGCTGTCTAGCAGGTAAAAGGAAAACCACTGACCCCACTGAGTAACTCAAAATACTACTCGAACATGAAAATACCAGATGGATTGAAAGTGACAGACCTAATAAGCCACTTCCCAAATCTGCATGAACCTAATTGCAGAAAATCCTTAGTGCAGCTGCTTCTATTTGCTTTCTCAAATCCTTAAGCCAAACAACCTAGATCAGAAAGCCTCAGCGTGCTCCTGCACTGCTCACGCCATCTTTAATGTACTGTCGGATTTTTCTGAACTGTGGCTCCAATTAGGAGCTATTCGGGGAGATTTCCCCATATTCCACAGGGAGGAATGTCAGTTAGGGATATTGGTTGTGTCTGAGTCTAATTGCTTATAGTTTCAATACTTTCTTCACCCGAATTTCTTAAAGGAAAGAGAAGCATACTTTCAATTAATTAAATAATGATCAAATGTCTTGAATCCTGAAGTGGCTCTATGGTTGGGTAACCTGAGAACATTCTTTCACTGAAAAATAGGTGGTAGTTTATTCAGAATTAGACACATGCAAGGATTAGAGGCTCTCTTTAACTTTATCTCCTGCTGTTTTGCTTGCATGTTTGATTCCTCTTTTATAAATAACTTCAGGTACTGGAAGAATCAGGAGGTGGTTGCAGTGAGGTGGGAAGGAGTAGATTTACTCAGTCTTCTTTGAGTAAATTGTCCTATTTCTATCGTGTCCGCCTGTGATGTTCTACTATAGAAAAATGCCCAGCCTGTTCCAGTAGAAAAATCCTCATTTTTGAGAATGATCTCTGAGACTCCCTTGCCATTCTTTGGCAGAGTTTCTTTGAGATTAATGACATATCCTGCCAAGCTACTATTTTAGCTTTAGTGAAATCTTGGAAAAGCGGGACAGTGACCAGTGCAGTCCTACTGCAGAAAATCCCCATATATCTTAACACATTTCCTAGAGGACTCAATGCATGAGGTGTTGCTTTCAGTTTCCCCATCAGTGTGCACAACAGTGAGTTAGGAGATGGAAGGGACACCAGCGACCCTGCACTGATTTCACCAATGAGCTCCATTTGTACTGTTTCTACAGCCATGGCTGAGCATCTGCATAGACATTTCCATATGACCAAGGGAGCCTGGCTTCTGAACCTGCTGTCCTTACCCATGCATTACACTACTAGATGTTTTTCCTGTACTTCTGGAAAAGAAATTATACTTGTTCATAATTTAATATTAATTTATTAGACCTTCTTGGTTGAGGCTTCATTTTAGTGACGAGCTTTCTGGATGTGCATTTCATCGTGATATTCACTTCCTATTCACAACCTCAACGTGCCGTTAACCGGAATGAAAATTAGGCATTTTCACCGATGGAAAGTCATCCTTTAATACTTCTTCAGAAAGGAAATGGCTTCCAGACCCTTCTGCAACTACCTATCTAGAAAAAGTTCTTAGCAGAGCTTCTTTTAGATTGTGCTGCATATATACAATCAAAACCTTTTTAGACTTATTTTTACCTTGACAAAAGTTTTATCTTCTCCGGAGTGCTATTTTATCAGTTTGTTCATTTATTCATTCATTTACCGAGTATTTATTGAAACTGATAACGTGTGGGGTTGTGTTCTCATCACTGGGTTTGCAGCAGTGAACAAAATGGATGTAATCCCACCCCTCTTAGTACTTATACTCTAATAGCAGTGACAGACAATAAACAAATACATAAATAACGAATTGTCAGATAATGATATGTATCATAAAGAAAATAAGCAGTAACAGAGTTTGGAAGAGC